>CATIWR010560675.1:0-33407 GCA_949677035.1 Omphalea diandra | reverse complement strand
TCGACCACGAATTTTGTTTGACGAGCATTTAATGCAAGATATGCCTAATACAACTTAGAGATTTAGACATAGTTTTTTTGTAACTTTTCTTTAGTGGTTATTGCTTATAAATATACCACCAAATGGACTTGAATGTAAGAGAAAAACTATTGATATGTGCCAAAACTCTTGCAAAGTTAATTCATAACTTTAATTCTTTATTTTTTTTGTACATAGTTTGGTGTGAGTTTTAAACACCTTGAGTTTGGGTTTGGATTTGAGAGTGAGCCTTTGTATAGAAGGCTCTTGTTTGGGTTTGAGAGTGAGCCTTTGTATAGAAAACTTTTGTTTAGGTTTGAGAGTTAGCCTAATTGTAAAACTCTTGTATAGGTTGAGTGTGAGCCTTGGGAAAACACTTGTAAAGTTTGGTGTGAGCCTAAAACACTAGGTTGAGTGTGAGCCTTGGGAAAACACTTGTAAAGTTTGGTGTGAGTCTGTGAGTCTTGGGAAAACACTTGTAAGATTTGGTGTGAGTCTAAACACTAAGTTACGTGTAAGCTTGTAAAATACTAGTGATTGAGTGAAACACTCAATTGGTGAATTGAGGGGTAGATGTAGGTTTGGTTAATACCCAAACCACTATAAAATTATTGTGTTCATTTTTCTCCTACTATTTTTTTAATCTTTCATTTTTGTGAGCATCCTCCATAATCAAAAGTTCGAATTTACCACTAATTCAACCCGTTTCTTGGTGCACTAGGGCCAACACATACAAAATACAATTTTATAAATAAATTTTATTAAATTGTAAAATTTATTTATATCAAATATATTTTTATAGTTATTCTCATCAACATAACTAAAGGTACGCATGCTTCAATTAAGTTATTAATTATTTAAACATATTATTCCTCTATAAGATCGAATTTTTTTTAACATTAATTTGTATTTTATTTAAGCATTATAATATACAAGTTGCAAATGTTGCAAAATGTCATATTAATTTTATTGATGACTCCTAAACAAACTAAGTACATATAATTGACATGTTACATGATTGCAATGATTTTTTTTTTTCCATTAATAATAAATAGTATTGGTTTATTAAATACATTCTTTTTTGAATTTCTATTATAAAGTAAGATTGGTTACATCCTATTATGTCAACTTCATAGATGAAAAGCTAATTTAGAAATTGAATTTAAATTGTTTAATAATTTAATTACAAATAAATATAATATATTATGACTTCCAAATTGTTATATTTTATCAGTGATACTAATTATTAAAAACACTTACAATTACCAAATGATAATAATTTTAAAATATTTTATATACCATACCTTATTTGAAAAACTTTATAATATTTTTAAAATATTTAAAATTAAAAAATAAAAAGTTATTCCACAGCAACATGTGGTATTATTGCTTGCAATTACCAAAAAAAATCACAAAAAATTCCAAAACCACCAGTATTCTCTCCTTATTTTTTTATTTTTGTTTGTAACTATAACAATATTTCATCAATTAATAGAAAAAGCACGAAGCCCCATTCACTGGTCGTGGTTCTAGAACATTTACATAGAAACTATGCCCACCAAATATAAAAAAGGGCACTTAGGTTGGATATGAGGGTTCAAACCAAGTCTAGACCATTTACTTGCCATTGTGAATACGATACGAATCTCTGCCAATGTTCGTAGTAAATGGAGCAGCTGGTTTCCAAATGTCTGATAAGTCAATGGACTTAGCGGGCGACTCCACTAAAATTATTAAAAGAGAAATTCTATTTACAGTTTCCTATTTCTATTTACACTCTTTCTTTTTATAATTTTTTCTTATTTAAAAATTCTTTCCCATAATCTCTCTCTTTTCCTTTTCTACTCTTTTAATTTTTGTAATCTATTTTTTTCATTTTAAATTGTACAACCCATTTTAACATTACTTCAAATACTTTATATGAAATAAGTCATTAATTTGAGATAAACCTTATAATAACATCATTGATTTTAAAAAAATCCTATATTTGTAAAACATTTTTGTTAATTAAATATCATATATCATCTATATTAATTATTTATAGTATGACAGTATTTACATTATTAAAATATAGTGATTCAAATACTTAAACACGATCAATATATGAGTTTTTTCATCATTAAATACAATCATATCAATATTTGTATCAATTATACGAAATTGAAGGTATTGGTGCGATTTGATCCATTAATATCTAAAACAAAAATATTTTCTTTAGTTAATTTATAGAGTATGATAAGTTTTTTTAAAAAAATTATAGTATGATAAACTTTAATAATATAGATAATTATATATAAGTTTTAAATAATTTATTGAGTGATAAATTTTAATAATATAAAAGGATTATATATAAGTAATAATGGTGAAAAAAATTGTTTAGAGTATATAAATAAAATAATTTATCAAATTTTAAGATCGGTATAAAAAGAAAATAGGAAGTTGTAAGATATTGGTGCGATTTAATCCGTTAATACCTAAAATAAAAAATATTTCCTTTAGTTAATTTATAAAGTATTATAAGTTATAATAAAAAAATCTTAGTGTAATAAGCTTTAATAATATAGAAAGTTTTACATAAATTTTAATTAAATGTATAGATTGATAAATTTTAATACTATAAAAGGGTTGTACATAAATAACAATTGTGAAAAAAAATAATTTATTTAGAGTATATAAATAAAATAATTTATCAAATTTTAATATCAGCAGAAAGAGAAAATAGAGAATTGCAAATATAATTTCCTTAATTAATATTGTCAAAATTTCAACATGTTTTTACTCTTTTGAAACGTTCAAAAACTTTGTCTCCTATTTTATTTAATGTTGGACTCCATCGTTTACATTAAAATATTTAGTCCTTAATAGCCTAGAAAAAGTTAATTTTTCCTTAATTAGACTTCCACATAAAGTCGTAGTAGAACCGAAATAAACCAATGGAAAAGAAAGTAGTACTACAGAGGCTCTAATTTAAGTTTGTAAACCTTTAGTGGAACAGCAGTCATGAATTTCTATCTTTAACCCTTGACTTGTGCTTTTCTGAAACTAGCTAAAGTTGATGAAAGTCTCGACTCAAATGTATTTTTACCACAATCAAACATGTACGGTTGACTAAAAGTTGAATGCCACTATATCAGAATTTCTGGAGAGAGATCGGAAAAGAGTGAAGAGCACCTTCTCTCTTCAACCAACTAAAGTGAATGTGATTTACAGAAATTGACCTCCAGCATATTCAGTATCCCAGACACTTTACCTCGTTATCATTGTCTCCTAATTCAGATAGTTGCTGATGGTCAGGTCTCCCTTTAGCAGTACAGACAACGTTTTTAATAATAGAGGAATAAAGGTCAAATTCTGCCTTCAATTTTAGGCAGCATACTTCTATCCACTTCTCAGCCACACTGGTAGCTACACTATCCTGGTTGTCCCTCTCATGCTCCTCAATTGCAGGCCTTATCTCATCGTACAAGGAAGAAAGCCGTGAAGCCGCATCATTCCTCATTTCCTGCACCAACTCAATTTTCAACATAGCCAAAGAGAAAGAGGCATGAGATCATGAATTACGTGGATGGTGCTCCACCTAAAGATCACCTAAAGAAAAAGATAAATTAGCCAAAGATTGATTTCTTCAGCATAGTTGAATAGTCCATCATTATGATGATTATAGTCAGTCTTTGTTCTCATCATACTATTATAATAAAAGTAAAAATACAACCATGGACCACCCAAAATTTGCAAAATTCCACCTCCGTCACACCATTACAAAATCATAATCAATGCAGGCTACATTTTGCAGACAGGTCTTCTTCTGCCTTCCCTCCTTGGACTTTTTAAGGTTTTGAAATGGGCAGCATCAAAATGCTAGCCATGATGATTTAGATGTCAATCATTTAGGTTCTGCTTTTAAAGTTACAACCCAGGCAAGAGCTAGGTATATTGATGGAGGGGCCAAAGCCCCCACGTTGTGCACAATTTACATTTTATGTATAAAATTTAAGTAAATATTTCCATTGGGCCACCACAAAATTTTGACAACATTACTCTTGGTCCCCCAATCTTCAAGTTCTAGTTCTGCCTCAGGTTACACCCTTCCACAACGTAAGAACAGAGCAAATAATAGCTGTTCATCAAGAACATGATTAATGTTACCACTTGATACCAGTTACCACCATGATGGGGATCAAATTTGGAAATTTTATATCAGACCTCAATGGAAACATTTCATCGGTAACTTTACATATCCATATGTATTTCTATTGTACATTTTCCTTTATGTTTCAACAGTAACACATGATAGTTGTTTCAAGCTAAGCCCAGGCATAATCAGGAAACTCACTTCAATTATATTTAAACCCACAGCAATAAATGCAAAACTAAGTGCAATAGCTAAGCATCATAAGGTAGTCTATAAATAGATACGTAAAGGCATTATGTACCTCATAAGTAAGCACTTCCTCTTGCGCTTCTTTTACGGCTAAGAGTTTGGCAACGTGTTTTGCATCAACTTGTTTTTGTGGCAGAAGTTTTGACTTTCCATTAGAATAATGCTTTGTACGTTTCTTTGGCATAGGGCCTTGTCCTATCTGATAATTCTCACATGCATCACTACCTCGAATGAGAGAGATCATTGCACTCTTTTGCACAAAAGCCTGTTGAGCATTTTGGGAATACAAATTCATCTCTTTACTTACTTCAGTTTTCACTGGAACTGCACATCCTATTGAAACTGAATCAAGTGGCTCTACAATAAGAGCAGCAGACTCTTCATGCGGTTCAGATCCCACATTAAAATTTGTCATTATAGAGTCAATGTCCCTGCCAATATCATACTCAGAACTGGAGTTCAAAAATTTTAGGAGCTTGGAGGAAGGTTCATCTTCAGCAGAATCATACAGTGGAATTTTTTCGACAGCATACCTGTATTAGAAGAGAGACAAATATTGTAACAAAGGATATCCCTTGAAAATACACATCATAAAGATGCAGTTCAAAGTCACACTGCAGCAGAGCAAACAACACAACTTTGGGAAAGTGCAGGGCTTTTTCTCTAATATTGACTTTTCTGGATATAGAGTCCGCATTGTTGGCATTCTCTGGTGCATGCCTCTGAAGAAATGATTTCAATACTAGAAACAGGGCATATATTACAAGTGCATCATCCCAAGGACAGGGAGATCTTGCACTTATGGAGCATATAGTAGTATCACAAGCAATGAGTTTGAACAAGATAAGGCTGGCACTGGGTATAAAAATTTAGTTAGAGCATGTTAGAAATTAAATCACTAAAAAATGGTACCTTTAATGAAACTATCACTTGACTTTAGATGGTAGAAGCACATTTCATAGCAGTACAACCATTTAAAGCAGAAGAAGGAAGGAAGGAGAGACTAATGGTTCCATTAAGTGGTTTTATTCTTATGAGTTGATTGAGGTCATCAAAAAGAAAGAATCCTAATTTATTTTCTGATATGAATCAGTATGGAAGTATTAAAGGGGGTAAAAACTACCATTTCCAGTCCCTTTAGCAGTTCCAGAAATCCTTTTTTTTCCCCACTCTTTTCTAAGAAGAGGCAGAATCCAGAGGAAGAAAATTTTCACTCTAGGACATGGATAGATAACAGATGGACAACAAAGCACAATATAATGCTCTTTGTTCTCCAAAGAAGAGCTGGAGAATAAACATTTTTCTTTATATGCAAATAAATGAAGCACCACTACTATCATATCCATCAATCAAGTATGTTCACAATTTTTTCAAGTTAGGCAATTCCCAAGGAGCATGAGATGTCAAATTGTATTTAACATGAACTAGATGCAAATAATTTTATTATTACATAGGTAATTATGATACCATTATAACTTTTATTATTCTACAGCTAAGTCAAATAAATATAAGATTGATAACTTCAACATGAACATCAACAACTTTTCTGTTGTCTTCTTATAGATTTTTTACCATTATATAAGCCTTCAACAAAATCCTTACAAAAATAGGTGGTTTACACTTCATTCACTATAGTGAAAATTTTTTCCATCAAATCATTCAACATTACACTTCTATTATTGAAATTGAAAATTAATAATTCATTTTAACAAAAAAGTGTTTTAGTTTTACATTGAAGGGCAGCATGCAAATTCAAATTTACTAATTTTTTACGCATTCCACTAGTTTTTCAACACTAAAACAGCTCAACTATGAATCATATTCAGAATGTAAAAGAAATATAATTGCATTAAGGTACAAAATTTTCAAGTTCATAAATGCAGCAATATTTACAGTTGAATCGTAATTTAGGATCATAACTAAAGCAAGAGACTTAGGGCTGTGGATCTGTATGTAAGTGCAACAGATATTTTTGCATGAGAGGTGGCAAGCTAGTTCTCTAGTTCCAAGTTGGTTATACATGATCATGTTGAACAATTAGAAATGAGGACATGTTAGCATAGCACATAAAAACAAGGGATTTAACATTACCTATCATCATCATCTTCCCAGAGGTAAGTATCCTCCTGTTGAATACATGGGAAAAAACAAACAAGCAAAACTATGTCAATATTGATTTTTAATTCACGAGAATCAATAAGATCAAAACAAACAAGGACAAAAATGAAATAAGGAAAATAAAAGTCAATGAAGGCAATGTAAAATGACACAGACACATCTGCCACAACAGTTTGCATTTGAATTTTACCTTTTGAAACTCAAATTTTCAAGTGAAATGCACAGCCAAACATGTTCTGCATTTCTTCAAACATAGATTTAGAACTATTATAGATGTTCAAAATTTTACCTGAAAACCACGAGATTTTGCTCCCAGAAATCCAGAACAGCTGGCTGCACCACAGAGGCACCGAACCTTAGCACCACCATACCATTCAAAATTGTAATCATATGACAATTCAGTTCCAGTGGAAATATTCTGCTTTGCAAATATTCCAACTCTTATTTCCCCCAAAACATTCCACTTTCTTGTCTCACAATTAGGCTGGCTACAATATTTTCATTGTGAAAAAGCCAATGACAAAACAAGGCAAACTATATGAGAAAGTGCAAATTCTCATAAGTGTCTAATTTTCCTAAAACTTTTGATTGAAGAAGCTCACCATGAATGATTTATAAATCTAGCTAGGCTGCCCTTCTCAGTAGCATCAATAGATTCAGAGGAGTTGAGTGAAATGATATATGCATCTTTGAGGCCTGTAACAAGCCGCTAAGCCACATGAAAAGACAATACCATTTTCCATAACAAGGGAATGCAGGCATGTAAACTATCAACTATTATATAACCATGATTTTCATAAGCTTGAGATCTCTTCTTTGCTTCTTTCCATGATATTACTTCTCCACAGTACTCAACAATGAACTGTCCAGCCTGCATTATTAGGAGAAAGAAATGCTCACTCAGATCAACAATAAAAAAACTCATATTTGACGACAACAGACAAGCAAGTCAAAATGTTAGGGATTATTTAGTTATGGTCAAAAAAGAAACTGTAACAAGAGATAGATTAAACATCCTAAAAAACTGACGTTTTTAAACTGCAATATATAAACACACATGCTCGTTGTCTTTCTCCTGATAAAGTTAATCTCTAATCATCTTAACAATGAGTAGTTGTTACCAGAGATTCCACTACACTAATGAGTGTTCTATGTAAGAGTATAAGAGTTCATGCAAAGGGGATACTGTTAGTATTACCTTTATATTCTCATCAGCAAGAAGACCCCACCCACGGCCTTCAGTTTTAAATAACCTTGTTTTAGCATACTCACAATTTTGAAATCTCTGTCAATAGAAGATATAGCATGTAGCAGACAAAGTTTAGTGTTAATTTCTTTAGTACTTAAATAAGAAATCTCAAAGGTTCACAGTACTTTAAGTGAAACGCCTAAAGGTGTAGCAGTATATTGCGAAAAGGAAAAAAATTAGAAACCCATCAGAGCAAAATTAATAGCACTTCTGCAGGGAAAAAAAAAGCAAAAAAACAAATGTTGAGAGACATTGTGAGTCTGAGTTGTGTGCAAGCATATGCTTCATACGCTAAAGCAGTTAGCAAGTCTAGAAACACTAACTTGTATTTCTTTCTTGTGAAGTTCAAAAAGGTAGTCCTATATGAAGTTCACAATCAAATAATTCGTGGAATTTTATATATATATGACATTCACATTAAAAAAAATCAGATACAAAAAAGGGAAAAAAGGATTATGAAAAAAAAAAAATGCAGGAACACGAGCACCTGATTCTTGCAAAAGAAACCACAAGGGCAGTAACCAGGAGTGCACTCTGCGCTAGTTAAAACATTCAAGCACCTCTCTCCACAGGCACTCTCTGCATCATTGGGATCAAATTTACATTCACATATGGCAATGTCCTCTTCTTTTTGCTTCTTGTGCCTACAATAATCACCAATGCAAACAAATTTCACTAACTTCAAAACAAAAAATCACAAAAAACAAGAAAAAAAATGGACTCACTTTCGATATGAAAAATAATTTTGCTGAATATATTCGTAAGGAGGCACTGCTTCTTCGATCCACTGATCCTACAAGAAAACCGTAGCCTCTTATGTAACGAAAAGCTTATATAAAGATGAATTCTAAACAATCGTGGAATTAAAACGAGGGTGTACCATGTGAGATTTTAGACCAAAGTAGCAGATCAATGCGTAAGTCGCACCGATTAGGCAAATTCATTCAATATCTGTCATACTTGAATAGAGCTAAATTAATGGAGTCTAGAAACAGAAATGTGTAGCTAATACAGTTTGAGCCTAGGTTTTTGGGAGTTCCAGCACAGGAGTACAAAGAAAGGAGGGAGATGATAATGAGCAAAGGGCACGGAAACGACGCCGTAATTGTTTAGTTTATTTGACATTTCTGTTCGAAGAATTATACTTACACAAAAAAGTGATATATTGAAAATTACTGTATAAAAAAAAGTGATGTGATTTTGAATTTTAGTAAACTAATTCATATTATACTTTAAAAATATAATTTGATAAATAAAAACATCAAGTTTTTATATTTTCATACTAATTGATTAATAGAAAAATTATTTTCATATTAGCCCATTTGTTTTGTAAAAAATATTTTTTAGAAAAATATTTTTTATATTTTTTATTTAATACATTTAAAAAAATTAATTAACAAAAAATATTTTCTTAAACAAAAAAATTAAATTATTTTTCAGAAATATGATTTTTTGTTTGAAAATAAAAAATTATTTTTAAAATTTTAATAAATTCATCTAAATATTATAATTAGATTTATTATTATTAATTATCTTTTACTAAAGATATTCATAACAGTATAAAGTAAAAATATTTTTTTATATTAAATAATAAATAATATAAATATAAAATATTTATAGTCTTAATTTTATTATAATTTTATAAATCAAAAAAAATTAATTTTTTATAATACATTTTAAATACCAGAAATATATGAAATATTTTTCTCTATAAAAAATTTTCTTCATATAAGTTATTTTTCATGAAGCATATGACATTTTAATATCATTACAAAATTTATTAGTTATCTATACGATAGAGGTGCAAGAAATAAAGAAGAAGAGATAAGGAAAAGGAAAAAAAATGATGGACTATTAATAATTGATTTTTAAGTAATATTATCAGTTTAAGGGAATATTTTTATCTATTCATGAAAAAAATTTTAACTACATATAAACTATAATATGCAATCTATATAAGTTTCAAAAATCTTATCAAATAATCAGATTATGGTCCTCCAAAAAGCTGATTATTGTATTTGACAAATCAACCCACCCTCTCTCATGTGGAGAGTGTTTCTTTCTGTCGTGGAGAGTGTTTTTTATCTGTCTCGTTTGTGTCTTTTGGTGCCTATTATTATGGAGGAAGAGTTGGCTGCACTCTTTCTTTCGGTAAAGGAAGGGGAAGGGATTGATTTGAAGGCCGGCGAGGGTGACCTAGGGACGAAATTCAATGACTTTTGTCTTATTGGGCGCTTCTTGAACGACCCTCCGATTAACTTTAACGTGATGAGGAATCGGTTGGCTAGTCTATGGAGTCCGTGAAAGGGTGTCTGCATTCTGGAATTACCGGAGCAACGGTACGTGTTCGAATTTTACCACTCCTTGGATCTGGCGAGGGTTATGGACGGAGGTCCATGGACATTTGATAGTCACATTCTCGTTGCTCACCATCTGCAGAGAGGGGAGGTTCCTGCTGAGGTTCCTTTAAGTCATGTGGTTTTGTGGGTCCAAATCCATGACCTTCCGATGGGTTTTTATGTTCGAATCAGTGGGGAGGCAATTAGGGTCTTTCCTTGGTGAGTTTGTTGGCGTATGATGTCAATAACTTGGGTGGTGGCTAGCGTAGTTATATGTGTATCCGGGTGAGAATTGCTACAAGGTTACCACTCAAACGATGGAAACGTTTAAAGAAGAGCAACGGTGAGTGGGGCCTAGCTCATTTCCAGTATGAGAAGATCATGTATTTCTGCTTTCTGTGTGGCTTGCTTACTCACACTGAACAATTGTGTGCACTGATGTTCTCTACCCCTGCTAACGAATTGAAGCGTGGATGGGGGAGTTGGCTTTACCCGTTGAAGCGAGTCAGCAATGGTGCAGAGAAATGGCCGCGGGATGGAAGGGGCGAGGGTGGATCTTCATTGTTTGGAAAGGAGAATCAAAGCCCCAATTTTGCGCGATCTAGTCAATTATTTTCCAAATCGAGTTCCGAAATTGGGTGAAATGATAACTCCAATACGGTGGGATATTCTCCTCTCGTTGTGCATGTGGCTAAAAACGGAAAAGCAGTGTTGAATGGGCCGACTAACAATGGGCCTAATAATTGTCTGATGAAACCCAGTATACTGAAGATGATGGGTTATAGCTCTAGTCGAATCAGGAAAAGGCGCGGGGAATCGGAGGACGTGGGATTTGCAAAAAGGCATGCAAACTGATGAGGTTGTTCATGATGTGGGGGATGCTAACACGACGTTTGATGCTTAGCGAGCTGGCACTGAACCCAGCACTATTGAAATATCGGCAATAGTTGGAACTGTTGTTGTTTGGGCAGTCCACATGCAGTATTAGTTCTAAAGGAGCGTGTTGGGGCTCGTAAGCCTGAATTTATTTTCTTATTGAAACTCTTGTTAATTCTAATAAAGTTGAAGAAATAAAACATTTGATTGGTTTTTCTGGTTTCTTTTGTGTCGATAGAATTGGTAGAAGTGGTGGTCTTGCTTTATTGTGGAAAGATTCTATCGATGTTATAGTGGTTGGTTTTTCTCAAAATCATATTGATACTCATATTTCATGTCCGAACATGTCCACATGGCAGTGTACTGGTTTCTATGGTCAACCTGATATGGCGCGTAGATGGGACTTTTGGGATATGTTGCGCTCCTCGAAGGGGTTGTCGACTCTTCCCTGTTGTATCCTAGGGGATTTTAATGACATGTTGTGTGTGTCAGATAAAAATGGTCAAGTGGATCACCCGATTGGCTCTTTAAGAGTTTTCATAGTGCAATTGAGGATTGTGATTTGCTCGATCTTATGCTGACGGTGTATGGCTTCACTTGGGAGAGTGGTCGAGGTATCGATACGTTTGTGGAGCAACATTTGGATAGAGCTATGGTTTTGATGCCTTGGATGAATTTATTTCCTAATGCTAGACTCTCTGATCTTTTGGGTTCAGTTTCGGACCATAGACCTATAGAGTTATATACTGAGCTACGGGTGCAGTCGATGAGGGGCGTCAAGTTTCGTTTTGAAAACTCTTGGCTCACTGAATCTGATTTTAAATGTACAGTAGTGGACAACTGGAATACTTCGGGTGGCAAAATAATGAGTACACGTTCAAATAAAAAAACTGTTAACGCCGTCAACTGCATAATTATTTGAGCAATCATTTTGGTCAACCACTTAAAGTGACTGGCCAAGATTTACATACATGTAAAATAATGTTTTTATTTTTTTATTTTAATAATTAGGAAAATAATTTTAAGTCAAATAAAATTTATTTAAAATTATAATAATTAAATTTTATATTTTAGACATAATTAAAAATTTACAACTTAATATAATTATTACATTTTTTATATTATTATATTTAACACATAATCTAATTATTATAATTTTAATAATTTTTATTTGATTTAAAATTATATTTTAGTTATTACAATGATGATAATTAGATTTTATTTTTGTTTTATATCTTTTTGTAATTTTGTGATTTTGGCAAAATTTATCTTGAAATTGTGAAGGAAGTCTTCTCTCAAGGTACAACAAATTTATAATTTTTGCCTTTTTCTTTTGAAAATTTAATGTTTTGGTAGAATAGACATCTGAACATTACAAAAATAAAATCTAATTATCATCATTTTAATAATTAAATATAATTTTAAATCAAATAAAAATTATTAAAATTATAATAATTAGATTATGTGTTAAATATAATAATATAAAATATAATAATTATATTAAATTGTAAATTTTTAATTATGTCTAAAATATAAAATCTAATTATTATAATTTTAAATAATTTTAATTTGATTTAAAATTATTTTCTTAATTATTAAAATAAAAAAATAAAATCAATATTTTGCTTGCATGCATAAAAGTTAAAATTTTGGTCTGCCACTTTAAATAGTTGACCAAGATAATTGCAGAGATAATTGTGTAATTAACGATGTTTATAGTTTTTTTTATTTGGGCATTCGTCAATTTAACTGGCAAACGCCCTGTTTGACTATCTTTAAATATAAAATATTTTTTTAATTAAACTTTATTTGATAATTATTTTGAAAATTATTACAATTCTCTAATTTTAATTTTTTTACACCTTTTTGCAAATTATCCTCCATGCGGCCATGAACGGCGATGAGGTTGGTCCTATCGTCCCTAATCATGGTCTGCGGCAGGGTGACCCTTTATCTCATTATTTATTTATCTTATGCGCTGAGGGGCTTTCTGCTCTGATTGCGAAGGCGGATGATTGAGGTGATATCCAGGGGTGCAAGAATTGTCGAGGTGCTCCGAGTGTCTCTTATATTGTTCGCTGATGATAGTTTCTTTTTCTTCCTCCGGAACAGGTTATTTGGGTGGTCTGGCAAGCTACTTTCGCAGGCTGGGAAGGAAATCCTTATTAAAGGTGTTGCACGGGCTATTCCCTCGTATTGTATGAGTATTTTTCTGCTTCCTATTTCGGGCTAATTTGTCAATGAGTGTGAAAAAAAGAAAAAAAAATTTGAGAAATAGGATAAATAAAAAAATGTTTATAAAATTAGAGTAAATTAAAAAATATTTAACATATAGGAGTGGTCAACATCGATTGTCCGTCAGCTAAATTAACGGACGTTACGGTACACGAATGACCCATTAGTTTTTTTAAAAATTTTTCTTTGTTCTTCCATCAGTTAAATTGGCAGATGAACATATGTGAGAGATTTTCAAGCGGAAATCTTTGCTCTCTGCTGCAAGCAAGGATTCTCATCTCTGCCACAAAGATGAGAAATTTCCGCTTGCAGCAAAGATGAGTCTCATCTCTGCTGCACGTAGAATTCTTATTTCTGTGAATAAAAATAAATATATTCACCCGCTAATTTAATTAGTCGACGGAGTAAAAAAAAAAATTTCCGCTGAAAAAACTGAACTTGCTGGCTGCTGGAATTTCTAAGTCTCATCATTTTTTAGAATGATGTTTGTCCGCTAATTTACTGGTGGACAAACAACAAAAAAATTTCAATTAATAGACTATGTTTGCACAATAATGTCCATCAATTTAACTGGCAAACGAACAATGTTGACCACTCATTTTTCCTAAATAATTTTCCATCTACTCTACTTTTATAATTTTTTTTACCCTATTTCTCTTTTTTTTTTTTTTTTTAACCCTCATTTGCAAATTAACCCTCCTATTTCCTTATGTGACGAGTTACAACGGATGATGAGCTCATTTTGGTGGGGTTTGAATCCCATAGGCAGGCGGCGTATCCATTAGGTGGGTTGGGAAGCTCTGTCTGCTAGGAAGGAGTTAGGTGGGCTTGGTTTTCACCACCTCCATTCCTTTAATCTTGCTATGCTTGGAAAGCAAGCCTGGTGTCTTATCTCTAGTCAAGATACTCTGGTTAGTCCACTCATCAAATCTAAATATTTCCTTCGAGGGAACTTTTTTTCTTCACAACTTGGTTCCAATCCAAGTTTTATATGGAAGAATATTTGGAGTTCAAAGCTAGTTCTTGCTAAAGAGTGTAGGTGGACATTGGGGGATGGTTCTATGGTCAAGGTTTGGGGTGAACCTTTGGGAGCAATGATAATTTTAAAGTTGCTTCTCCTATGGTGATGGGCTTGGAGGAGATTGTGGTTCGGGATTTATGGATTCCTGGATCTTATGCTTGGGATATTGAGTTGTTGGAAGAGCTCTTCAATCCGCACGATGTTGCTAATATTTTACAGTTGCCAGCTGGTAGTGAGGATGTAGATGATAGACTAATTTGGCATTTTGAGAAGTGTGGTGGGTACTCGGTGAGGTCGGGTTACCGGGTGGTGTGCTAAGACTTGTTGGGCGGTTTTGCTGAGGCTCGTGATGTTGGGTGGTCTAAGCTTTGGAGGTTGAATTCACCTCCGAAGGTGAAGACGTTTCTTTGGAAAGCTTGATGTGGTTATCTTACTCTTCGTGAACAGCTGTTTCTACGGGGAGTGCCTGTCGTTAATTCGTGTGCTTTATGTAATCAGCTGGGTGAGAGCTTTTTTCACCTCTTCTTAGACTGTGAAGTCGCCGACATTGCTGGAGATTGGCGGGTGTGGCTGTTCCGTTGGGCTACTTCTCTTTTTTTGGGTGCTTGTTTGAATACTATAAGGTTAACCTTGATAACTCTCAACTGGACAACATTGCATGATTCTTTGGGCCATCTGGAACCAACGTAACAACTGGTTATGGAATAAACGTGTTGCCCCAGTGGGTTCTTTGGTCTCATCGGCGTTTGCTTTCTTGCAGTCTTGGCGCGATGTAAGGCATCAAGTCTTAGGACAGCTTCCTCATCAAACAGTTGCGTTGTCTTCTCAATGGATTCGACCCCCACAGGTTACCTCAAATGTAACATTGATGTCTTGACGGAAACACATAAATCTACTGGTTTGGGGATGGTTGTGCGGAACGATAAAGGGAAGGTGGTGGTTTCTGGAATTGTTTGTCTTAGAGTAAATTTCTCTGCTATTCTTGATGAAGCATTGTGCCTCAAGGAAGCTCTGAGTTGGTTGCAGTCAAGCAATTACAGGAATGTGCTAGTGGTTACTGATGCAAAAGCTATGGTGGATGCTCTTCTTAGAGTGTTTTGTTAGGGATTTATCAGAGTTTAGGTGTGTTATTCAGTCATGTCGGCTCCTGTTACAGCAATGCCAGAATCTTTCGATTAGCTTTTCTAGAAGACAAGCGAATGTGGTCGCTCATGAACTTGCCATTGTGGCCCATTCCCATGCTAGTCCTTCCATCTGGTATGAGGCGCCCTTGGTTTGTAAGGCCCCTTGTTCTTGACGATATTTGTCGCTCTGATTTAATGAATTACTTTCATTTCAAAAAAAAACAAAAAAAACTGATTATTAAATCTGATTGTAATTACCAAACACTATAAATAGTATTTTTCAACTTAAAAGCTGATTTTTTCAGTAATGTAAGCAATGCCAAACACCCTAATTGAGCTGAAATGTCTAATGTCGATAGAGTGAAATTACATTATTGTCCTTCAAATTTTTTGGCAATCAAAAACAAAAGTTAGGTATCTTCCTTTTTTTTTTTTTTTTTTGCAATGATATTTTCATGTAAATCGAAATTAATTTTTTTAAGTGATTTTAAAAGAAATTTTACATTGAGCTTAATACTATAAGAGATATTATTCAATAATCTATATATTATATATTTAAAATAAATATTTTTTAAACATATATTTATAAATATTTTAATGGTGTGACAATTAAATTATATTCATTTTTTAAATAAATAATGTATAAAAACCATTTTGACTTATTTATTTTAATTGTCTATTTTTCACTTTTAAATTTTTTTATTTTTATTTATAACTATTTCAATTAAATGATTTTATATAATAAATTAATATAGATTTTATTTGTTAGTATGTCAAATAATTAACATAACAATCAATAAATTTTTTAAATACATTTTAATTTCATAATTTTGTTAAAATATTAATTGAATGTCTTCTCATTGAATTTTGTTAAAATATTTGTCTTTCATATATGAAATATATGTTAACTTTAAAATTAAAAATTTAATGGTTATTTTAAACTATTATGTATGAGCTTTAAAATTCACTTGAAGTAAAAAAAAAAAAAAAAATCAATTTCAATTAAGTACAGAAACTAAGTCAATATCATATACAACCAATCAAAATTGAATGGATACACAATGATTTAGTAATATCTTGAGTAATAAATTAATCATGTTAAAATACAATGAAATTATTAATTTTATAAAACAATCCTTTTGTGAATAATATGTTTATATTCAGATTGAAAAGATGCGATTTGATGTAGCATGCCAATTGATAATTGACTGGGTGCTAAGCACAAGGGGGCATGACCCATTAGGCACTTATCCCTACTCTATATGATCTACATTCCTGGAAAGCATTACATTCGGGCTGTTATTATTTTGGTGCAGAATTTGTGGACTGTTCTTCTGTTAACATGGCATGTGGAGTAGATGATTTTTTGTCCGGGTACCATGGGATTGCGAGAGTCATTTCCAAGCCACTAAAAAGGTCTATTTTTTGGATATGATATTGCATGAAATCTATAAGAAAAATCTTGCATGAAATCTATAAGAAAAATCTTATATTATTCTAACCTGCAATATGGTTTATAGCATTAGTAGCAGAGGTGTACTGATTGAACCGAAAATTGATGAATTAGATTGATTTTTTTTTATCGAGCTTAAAATTAGATTTAGTCTCATTTTATTTTTTAAAAAAATTATTAACTTGATTATGTCCAGTTTTAAGTACCATAAAAACTGGAAAAACATAACAATTAACTAAAGCAATCAATCCCTTCAATTTTCTTTCCCTTTCATTACAATATATGACAAGAAAAAATAGAGAAAGAAATCACAAGTCAACTACTGAAGCTTGCAGAGGAGAATAATAATATAAGAAAAATTTTGCATTTATATTGTATAATCTTTTACATATGATGATAAAACTATAATTGGGATGAATATCAATGGAATTCTCAAAATTTTACATTCTCTGAGAATGGGTAAAATTCACCATTGACGCCATGGTGATGCGAAATCTCGACAGACGGACAAAAATGGATAAAAATTGCTGGGAATATAGTTGTCGTCTTGTTCAACTGATTCTTTTTCACCACTTTCTTCTTCAATGTAAAAAAATTGAGCCAAAACAACCAGTTGAATTCGGTATGTACAGGAACAAAGAATCTAAAAGTAGTAGTTGTTATCCTGGTCGTTTACGGCATCTATACAAGGAACTGAAGGTGCTTCCATTATCGACCTTGGTGGCTCCAAGTCTCTCTTGCAATGCTTTCCAAGCAATTGTTGCATTTGTGAAGCAAATATGTCATCCAAGATCTGCAATTTCAAAAGCAATGATTAGTTATAAATAAAGAATAACATGAAGATAGAAAGGGAAATAGAGACGAGAAAAAATGTCAAGAATTCTCAGTAGGAATTCTGCTCATAGAGTCAAACCATATATATATCATCCACTGATCAGCTTTAGTTACAAACATAAACCGAAACCATGTGAAAGAAAGCTGCTGGATAAACTAATTCTAATTTGTACAATCTACTGTCCTGGAAAACTGTGCAATTGAAGCAAAACCAAAGCACTCATATTGAAAATGTTAATACATTGCAGCTAAAATACAATTGCAATTAGAATTTCGTTGAAGTACTAGCCAACTAGTACCCTTTATCCAAAGCTCCTTCTGTTAAGAAATGTCACGTTTAGAGCAGAAAGAAGGCCACAGTATTTCTTGGATTTTTTTATTTGGTTTCCCGCATTTCTTGGATCTCGTCTCAGACAAAACAAAGTATATTTCAATTTTATGAGAATTTCAAATGACATAATTGAGATTCACTAAGGAGTCTGCAGTATTAGATCGGAATTCAAAATTTTCAGGCCAAAATCAAAGACTTAAATTTACAAGTTTCACAGCCTAATTCCAACTATGAATACAGATCAAATATAGCTTCTAGAAAAACAATTGGTTAGCTCAGTGGCTATAGCACAATTTACAGAAACAGCAATTCTCAAGCCTTTGTAACAGGACCTATTCTCACTCCTATAAAAATGTAATATCTCCTGTTTCAAAAAGAAAAAAAAATCATAAAAAAATTCAATATCCTAAATAAAGTTCTAGCTCCATGATCCAAAAAGTGATATACCTGTCCCATACGGTCCCAGAAACCTCGGCAAATGGCTATAAACACATGAGATTCACCAACAGAATACAGATTAACTATTGTCTTTATCAGAAGATCCCTCAAAGGCTGCATTCTATTTTTTAGATCTGACTCCACAATAGTTCCCTTAGAATCTTGGATTATGCTATTCAGTTTTGTTGCACTTTGCATCTTTGTCTATATAACATTATGAAACAAAAGCGTTATTAAATCTGCAAGGCCAAAATCCCAGACATGCAATTGATATGCAGAAAAGGAACACAAACTTTAAACTATGCATATCCAAATCCTATAATTTTTTCTGGAAAAGAAAAAATCACCTGTAATCAACATCAAAGGAAAAGATCTTTAGAACATTCACCTAAACAAATATAGTCACAAATGTCTAAACTGAATATTTGAAAAAACAAAATCACTATTGCTAGTCAGACACAGATTCTTATGGAACATCCATACAAAGCGCAAGAACATGTATAAACCGAATCAATTTCCCTATACCAATGAGCCTTTGCTTCAATGGTAACGAACCCGTCTCTGCAGTGGCAAAGTTGCATGTTCAAAACTAAGTTGACGGCCAAAAAAGTCACTGTTATGTACATAAATATAACAATGGCTGCCCGAAGATGCATAGAAGTGACGATCCTTACAGCATTGCAGACAAGCAACAATTTATTAACCATATCAAATGCAGTTAAGGACAAATCTTATCAAGATTATTATTCAATGAGAGGATGCTACAAAATCTGGTAACTCAATGCACATTGAACTTAAATCTGCCTTCAATATTTTTCTCTACTGATGCAAAAAAAGTTTAAAAGTCATGAAACATCACTAACTGAAATTTTCACAGTTCATAAATGAAAATTTCTGCGAACATATAGTTTCGGGTAATCTGATTGAAAAATAAAAGAGTGCTCACATGCTCTACAAATTTTTCCATTATTGCTCGGAGGTAACTTCTGAATTTAGATCTGAGCAACACTAATTTCACTAAGACATTCTCCAGTTACTGTGTCCAACCACCAGGGGTAAAAGAAGTTCAAGACTTCATCTTGCTTTCTGATAACACAAGATCAGCAAAATTAAGTTATATAAAGAACCAAAAAATAAAAAATAAAAAAAGGAAAAAGAAATGCAACCAACTATTGGTCTAAAAGAAAAAAGATGACAATAAGCCAGGAGCTATTCATTACATCACTAGACTAGGTCTATTAATTTCTCTTTTGCATTGGGCCAAATAATTGGCAGTGAATGTCGAGTAAAAGTCACGATATGTACACAGCCTACCTGCCAAAGTGAGATTCACAAGCCAAAAATTACATTATTTATTTGAAAGTGCAAGTTTTTCCCCCTTTTTCGCCAATCCTCTCAACTCTTAATGTGAAGCTAAAAGTCTGGCTTTTCCATTATCAGTCAAGTGAATGGTTCGAGGATAAGTTCCCATAACTGAAATGTACATCCATACCCTGCAGGAGAACCTCATATATGAGTGCATTATGCTCCCTAAAGTGAAAGAGGAAAGAAAGGTTTAAATGTCAAATATTAAGGGTAAGACTTGACTGCTACTCCAAGATACTACAAAAACTTGAAAACTGAGTTATTCTCTACTGCATAGTTCTGAGATCTCATGCTTGTTTCTCTTTTAGGACCATCAGATAGATGACTCGTTAAATTTCCAGATGAAACAGGAAACATATTGTCTAGTAACAGCTCAATTTGCAAACCTTGCACTGCTTCATACGAAGAGCGTCTGCTTCGCGTAGAAATCACCTCATTTCTCAAGACCCTAGAAACCTGTTTGATGTATTGAGTGATTGCACGCATGTATGTCAAGATTTGTTGTGAAAAAGAACCATATGGATTGGAGGGATAACATACCAATCCTTCATATTTCAAGAACATACTCATGATTGAGACCCTGGTTAAAATCAAAGCACTGATTTTTTGCCACTGATCATTTCAAATCATAACAGACAGGAGCACGAAAATCATGATGAGACATGAACTTTCGCTTGGTAGGATTACGTGGGTTGCAAGCTTTCGGCCGCTTAGTAATTTTCGGCAAAACGCCAAGCCGATGATCTTAACTTGCCTCTGCAGTTTCACTGCACCAAAAAAACCCCATGTGTTTGTTAAATGTCCTACAACAGATCAAAAATCGATTGCAAAGATACGAGAATCATAATAAGTTCATGAACAAAATATTATGCCTTTCGCGACTTCTTCGTAATCTGATTGCAATTTGCGTTTCGTGGACTCCAATTTTTTGAGATATACATCACCATCATGAGGAATCACTCTGGCCGCTGCTTTTTCCTTTTCATACACAGATAACAATGTCTCGTTGTTTCCCTTTCCCATGCTTAGTAGGTTCTTTTTCTGGCGGAAGATTTTCGCAAAAAACTTCGGGTGAGAGATTGAATCAGCGTTTGTAGCCAGAAGGATTCCGGCTTCATCCCAAGGAGGACATGGAAATCCTCCGTCGTCGTCGTCCATGGTCACAGAATGGATATCGTAGCAAGAGTTATGGAATGGCAGTAGTAGTTCCTTTTCTTCGATGTCGAGCAGTAGTAGAATTCTCCTTAACCTTATATGTAAGGTAGCGTAAAACCGACTTCCAATTAAACGTTTAATTTTGACGTCAATTGACCCAAAAGTTTTTTTTTTTTTTCGAAAAATCCAATTTTAGTAAACTTTTGATGTAATTTTTTTAAGAAATAATATTTTTAAAAAATTTTATCTCTTCCAAAATAAAGCGATATGATTTTTTTTTTTTTAAAGTTTACCTTCCCTTCTTTACATGGTAAATATATAATGCCTAATGAAAAATAAATAAATTGGCATTTCTATGATTAATTTTCAATTTTGACTATTTCGTATACTAATTTTTAAAATTTTATTATTAATTCAATTTTCAAACAAAATTAAATTTAAAATTAACAATGTATCATGATAGAAAAAAAATCATATGAAAATTCAACTAAATAAAATATGCCTATGTTAAAAGAAAATCATAATTTTTTGAAACATGCATTTTTTTTTTCACCAATAATTTCAAGAATATAAATAAAACTCATATACGATATTTTTTTTCGTGATTTGATGTATTTAATTTTATTTATAAAGTTGTATGGCACCTTTATTTTTGTTAACATATTTTATCAACAATTTAATGTCTAATTTTATCTAAGATTTATATCAGGTAAAAATTATAATATTATAAAAACCTAAGGAGGTTAAAAGAGTCATAATATAATTATAGACATAGCCTAATGGTTAAGTGCACATTTTCCTGAGCTAAGTCTCAAATTCAAGTTTATTTTTTACCAAAATCAATGTGTGTGTGTGTCTACATATATGTCTATATATAATGTTACAATATAGTTACTGCATTTTAAACCTTTAAATTAAAAATCTAATGGTTATGATTATTCTGATTTGCATGAATCTTACTTTGCAAAAAAAAAATTACTAATAACAAAAAAATAAAATATTCATGCTACTTAATTTCCATACTAGAATAGAAACTGTATTACTATTATTATTAAAATAATATCTTCATCAAATATTTTTAAAAACTACTTGTGAATCTACAAATATTTTATATAAGATTAAAAAACTCTTTACATCATTAAAACAAAAAGTTCTAAATCTAAATAAGAAAGGCAACCTTCGATTGTCAGACGCAATTGCTTTTTGGCATAAGAGATTGATGAGGTATCAGAAAAACTTCCATTTGAGAGGACTATGTATGTTATAGAGCACTATAATTTACATACATTGTAGGATAAATTATAGACCAAAGTATGTTAAACTGCTTAAGGTTGAGGTAAAAGGGGTTCTTGATTTTAAAAAAAGTTTGCACTGAAAGTTAAAGTTATTCAAATTCTTAGGTAATTAGCTATATATATATATATATATGAATCATATTTGCAAACTTGAATTTGATTTTATAATTATTCTTAAAAGAGATGGCTAATCCTAGAAAAGAATATGAAGATATTTTTCTACAAAGTTGAAATTTGAAAAGAGAAGAGAATTTCATTAAAAAGTGAGAAACATTTGAAAAAAAAAATCTTATTTTAAAAGAATAGTTATCCTCAATTATAACTATAAAAAAGAATATATCATATTTTAATTCTTTTAACACCCATGTTTTAAAATTTTGGCATGCTATTAATCGTTTGATATATCTTTTAACAAAGATATGGAAAAAAAAAATCAAAATCATCTTAAAAAGAAGAAATAGTAGTTATCGTAAAAAAAAAAAAATGATAATAAATTTTAGTTAATAGCTATTTCGTTGAAAAACTTAATGCTCATTTGACTTGTCATATGCTCATTAGCTTTCAAAGCTTGAATATTTAAATATTAAAAAATATTCTATAAATATCAATGTTGAATATTTTAATTTAAAAATTATAGTGCAGTATTTACAAAATATAATTAAACATTGAAAGTTGATTTTTTTTTTTTTTAGCATTTGAAATATTATGGAAATTGACTTTGAATTTTTTTTTCTAGTATTATCCTTATATTTTATCATTATTTATCATTATAATAATTTATATTTTATATAAAATTAATTAAATATAAAAATAATTATATTTTTTTATCATTGTATAATCTAACCACACATGTAATTGCTAAATTATCAAATATTTTATATTTATTTATCAATCACAATTGAATGATGTCAGACTACCGATCATCAATCACTCCTGCTAAACGAAACAAATTTAATGACAACTAATGAATGTCACATTTTTTTTATTTTTTTTATTCACGATAGAGTAAATATCTTAAACTTGTTATATATTTTAAACTTGTTATAAATCTTAAATAATTATATTGACAATAATATTTGCACCAATAATATTTTATTACAATGATAATCAGTCATGACGTCAATCATGTTTAAATTTAAGCATTTCAATTAGTCACAATTTTTTAAGATTATCTATAATTTTTAACATTTTGTTACAAGTTTTTTTTCCCTTATCATTAATATAATCATTGACTTAAATACTATGACTACTTAATTTTGTTATAATAAATAAAGCACTTTTATGATTAAAAAATTATGACAATATAAAAATTATAATAAAATAAGAAATTTCTAGTAGTGATTATTGATAGAAACCATCTAGCTTTTCGATATAATACATCAATAATTTTATGATACCTCAATCTTTATAAACTAATAAGATAATATGGTTAAACAAACCCTTATTATATTAGTATTATCAATTGTTTCAAAAGCATTAATGCAGTTAATTTTAAATTTTTCTTATATATCTAATTAATTTCATAAATGTATTTAACAAATTTTCTAGTTTAAATGAACTTAATCTATAAAATGAAACTTAGGGATATTTTAATTTTCAAATGATATATTTTAGAGTTATAAATAATAAATAATTACAAATGCTAATGAAACTATTAAATGCATTAGAATTACATTAATTATTACATTGTGATATAATAGCACAGATACTATAGTATGTATTAACATGCACTATCTTATACACAATTCATTGTAATCATCCCTATAGTTAGTCTAGAAGCATTGGTTTTGTTAAATTACCAAAACTGAATAATTAATATTGGATTATGAAGAAGTAAGAAGGTCTGCTATTGCCACGACTTTCGGACACTTTTCACAGTCACTCAAACTTGTTGCTATAGGTGAATGCCTTCTTAAACCCTTCCCTACGGTCAATACTATAAGCCTCTTCCCTAACTCTCCTAAATCTTTCATTGTTTCCTTCCCATTCTTCAAGTACTTGTTCTTATATCCAACCAATATATTTTTTAAATTGGACCAGTGGTCGAACTAATTCTATGATCAATTCCCAGTTCAACTAGTTCAATCGATTAGTTCACAATTATTATATAATATATATTATATAACACACCATTATCCTTTTCTAGGTGAGTCAAAGAATCTATGAATTGAAAATGCTCACAAAACTAAAGAGAAAATAAAAACACAAAACCAAAATAATTGTGCCCATTTCTTTGAATAGTTTAAAATTGTGGCAAAAGTTATTGCACATTTGGAAAACACCAATATATAAACCGCGCTTTTTCATTAATGATACATAAATATTGAAGCTATTAAATTTTAGGAAACACAAGGGAATATGAGAGAGAGCCATTAAAGTATTGATTGAAATAATAAATAAAAAGGATGTGGGATCAAAAGGAAATTAGCCACTCCGAATGTAAAAGGCTGAATAATGGTTTGGAAACTCTAAAAGCAGGGAAAGCAACGTAGTAAATAACTAACTCATGAAAAATTAAAAAGGTTTAGAATCGAATGGAAGCAACAGCCACGGCAACTCAACAAATGCGATTATTGAATATGAGAAATAAAGTGAGAATATTCCTACCTCAGATGTTTATAATATTTATATATACTATAAATATTGGCGTAATTGAACCATAAGAGTGAGACAACAATTTACCAATCCAAGAGCAAAAGCAAAATAGAAAAGAGAATTTCAATATAGAAGAAGATAATTACTAAAAGAGGACTGTAGTGAACGAACTATTATGCTATAACTATAATAACTCTTGTTATATTTATCCAAATGACTTAATTTTTTTTTTACATAAACTTAATTCTTTTTTACATAAATTAAACACATAATCATATAACATATTAAAAATTTAGATCAATATAAAGTCTGTAGAAAATATGGTGGATTTTTTAATTTTACTCTATTTCAATGTGATCATAGTCTGATCAAGTCTTACATTCTTAGTCATATCTCAAATTGTACAAATCCAATTGTAAAACTGATTTACTAACTATTACAAAACATATAAAGGTGCATTTTTAATGTTTTATACTTTATATAATTTAATCTATTAGGTCGTCAAAATAAATAGTCAATCTCAAGATGTGCAAGTTTAAACATATTGAGAATCAGTTACAATAAATGAGCAATATCTCCTTACCCATAATGTATTTTGCAAAACTATTTTATGAACATCTAGATGAAATATAAATCTACAACTTTTATGTTTTGCACAACACTTAATTCTCATTATATGGCCATCAAATTTTGGGTAAACTGTATTAATAATTAACTAGGTTTCATCAAGTTCACGGTCAGTCACAATCAAAGAATAATTTCTCTTCCTACATAATAAATTAAGCAACAATGTTTTATAGGCATTTATGTGTGATATAAATATACAAATTTCATGCTTTTCAATTTGTCTAGATCAACACATAAGGTCATCAAAATATGTGAATAAGGCCAGACTAAGGAGGTTTCGGTAGGTCATGAATTTGTCCTAATAAAGGAGCCATAGCTCTTCACACACATCATATTAAGCAAAATTGTTTTACATGCTCTTAGAATAGGCATAAATCTACAACTTTTATATTTACACTTTCGCTAATTGCTCTTCTAGGGTTATAAAATCATAGGCATAATAATTTGCACTAACAATAAAACCAACACAATTAGCTCTTGTTTCTCTTAAGCTTCAACTCCATTGAGCGCTACCTATAATTACTCTATAATTCTTACTAATTATACATGTTTAACTTGTTATAAGGAAGGAATTTCATGTAGGAAGAAGATAAAATCACTTACCTCTTTTACAAAAATTAAAAAAGCTTAGGGTTTCTTTCTAACAAGCTCACTTTTCTTTATCATCATCATCTTATTCTTCTTCTCCTTTCTTTCTTTCTTTCTTTCTTACTTAACTCTCTTTCTTTTGCTACACCTCACTTTTTTTTTTCTTTCTAATATGCTCCTAAAGAAAGAGAAATTCAATTTGTATATCTACTCTAATAAGACAAAAGCATGGTGGCTTACTACCATTGGTTGGAAATTCAAATTTTCTCTTTTAGTCCTTCTTCACTCATTCATCACCTCTATCCATCTACTAATTCCCATATGCTCCTTATACTTTTAAATAAATTTAAAACACCATTATTTATGATATTTTAATATGCACACAACATAAGATAATTTTTCATGCAACTATACAAACATCACATCTATGTTCAAGTGCACCAAATGTAATGTTGCAAGTGTCATCATCATGCTTACTAAATTCAAATATCTAAATGATAATTTATCTAATTTATATGTTTATGTGAGATTACAAATCATTTATGCAATAAATATGTTCATGTGATAATGATAATGAATGAGGATATGAATGTTACATGGGTGTTGATGGATGTGATGAAGAAGCAAAAAATATTATTGATTTGGGTTTTTTGTTAAATAAAGAAAGTAGATTTTGGTGAACATAAGGGGGAGGGAATAGGGTAGTTGTTTATTCTAAAACTAAAACTACACTATTTTGGTAAAAATCAATTTGGTCTTGTTTAAATTCTTTCTAGTTTAATTAGTTCTATTTGGTTTTTTTTTACTTAATATATGTTTGATTTTTAGAGTGATTTTGAACCAGACAGTCAGCTGGTTTCCAATTTTATTGGTTTGATTGATCGATCTAGTCTGATTTTTAAAACTATATATCCAACTTGATCTGATCTCATATACTTGTTATAAAATTTCTTAAGATATGCCTTATCAATTTCAACTTTCCATATTATCAATTTCAACTTTCCATATCATGATGATATCACATTTGTATCATTATGACTTTATGATTATTCTTATAAGAGGTTATGTATTTGACATCATCAAAATATGGAATTGTATGTCTGAAATGTCAAAAGTTAGAAAAAGATAAGAAAAGAAGCAAAGAGAGGGAAAGTGGTTGAAAAATATGAAGAATTAAAAGGGAAGCCATGAAAGTAATATTTGAATTTGTCAAATTATGATTATATTTATGATAGTGTCTATATTACTAACACTATAAGTAATAAAATAATTAAGAATAATAAGTCATAAAACAATAGCATGCAACTATTAAAATTTATAATAAAATATAGTAAAATGAATCTTATTTTTTTCCTTAAAAAAAGAATGTTATCTTTTCATAATTATGGGATAATATTTCATTAGTTAAAATATAAGTATATTTAGGCTTCATTTGGTTTCTCAAAAAATATTTTCTAGGAATATTTAGGGTTAACTGGAAGGGTCCCTACCTAGTTGTAAATGTAATAGGAAATGGAGCCTACCTGTTAGCAATGTTAGAGAGACAACCGATCCTAAGATTCTAGAATGTAGACAACCTTCGCAAGTATTATCAATAAAGCTTTCATTCAGTATGTACATTATCCAATGAGGGTTTGACTCCCTAAAAAGCCATAAATATTCTCCCAAGTATATAGGTTCAGCCCTAATAAAGCCATTAACATTCTCCAAATATAAGGGTTCAGCTCCCAAAAATGTCGTAAGTATTCGCCAAGTAATGGGTTTAACCTCTAAAAAAGCCATTAACATTCTCTAAGTATATGGGTTTGGCCTCCAAAAAAGGCCATTAACATTCTTTAAGTATAGAGGTTCAGTCCCCCCAAAAAAAGCCATTAATGTTGTCTAAGTGTAAAGGTTCAACCCTCATAAATGCTATTAATCTTATAAGTTTAACTACTTAGCACAATTTTTTAGTCAATGCCTTAAGTTACAAATTTGTATTACTCATCTTTCAAGAATTCAAAAAGGTGATACATTATCTTAAGTGTTCATCAGCTTTTTTTGGAGAACAACTAACAATTTCAATTTTGAAGAATGATCATTGTCAGTTATTTTAAGAATTCAATCCTCTCTAAGTCACGATTTTAACCTATTTATTTTATCTCTAAGTCTTTATATTACATTATTCTTTTGAAAGAATGACTCTTAACTAATTAGGTTATAGTTAGGAGTCGATGTTTTTGTTAATTGATTAATGGTTAGTGGAATAAGTGAGAAAGAGCATAGAGAACGAAGAAAGAAATTATAAGAGCATAGAGAACGGAGAAAGAAATTATTTATTCATTTATCCAAATTTATACAAGTTTTCAATTTGCACATATAATAAATATAATATATAGAAGTATAAGGCCTAGGCGACTGAAGGATCTTCCTCGTTCACCATATCTTTGGTGCCTTTAGGAGTGTTGGACAAAAGGGGCTCAGAAGTAAGGGAAGAAGAATTTTCTTCAAGTCTAAGGGGAGATACAAGAAGCTCGCCTCTTGTCATGCTTGCCTTAGAACCTGAGGCCCCATTACCAGAAGCTTTGCTAGGGGCACCTCGCTGAGAAAAAGACCTAGAAGGGTTATGATAACCTGCACAATCTTTGTTTCTTTATTAACTTGAAAGTTATGGTGGGGTATGGAGTGTCAATGAAGGGCACCTCATTATTGCCTTTCTTGTAGTGTTAAACATAAGTTGTATACACGTTGTCAAAGTCAATAGACTTAAGCTTTAACAAGTCAATCCTAGGATAGTTCATCTTCAGGATCTTGCGAAACCCTTAATGGTTGCCTTCAATGCTAGAAAACATAACACAACCATCTCCACCTCCCTTGCTATCCCTAAGGCTATCGCATCCTCTAAACACCTCTTGATATGCCCTATCACTTTACAGGCAAACACCATTTGCTTGTTTTTCTTTTTCAAGTCTTCTCTATATGAATTAGTTGAATGCCTTGTCTTTTTATTTCTTTGTTGAATGAGAGCTGGGTTTCTTTCAATTTGGTTCCATGGTGTTCGACCATCTCCTTTATCTTCTTTTCAACTACTTTAGCCTTCTTTTCAACCTCTTTTATTTTCTTTTCTACAACTTGTTCATGATAACATTAGAAATTAAAATGTGAAGAAGAATGAAAAAGTAGAACAAGCAAAAAATTACTTAGAGAAGAAGACACCTTAGCTTTTGATATTTCCTCTGGCTTTCCTTCAATGCCTATATGCCTCTTAGCATATGCATGACATCAGTACACTTAAGGTCAATCAAAAGGAGCTCGACCTAATCTTGCCTATCTAGTCGAAGATCCATGAAGTCTAAGAACTTGACACAGATGACAAAGTTTTAAATTGTGCCATAGAGTTCGCCTTTCCTTAAGGCTTATAAAGCCTCTATCCTCTACTGCCCCTTCCTTGTCTTCCTCCTCATCATTCTTTTCTTCTTTTCCTTATCTTTTTCTTTACTTTTACCCTTAGTATCGTCAAAGAGAGGAGAAGAGGAACCTCATTGGTTGGAGGAGGGGTAGGCAAGTTTGGAGCATCCTATCATAGTAGACTCTGGGACAAATGTGCATTCATTGTCCCCCCTCTTCTCATTCAATCACGGTGGTAGGTGAGGGTAGAATGATTTCCTCTTTTTCATCAAAGCTTACATTAACATTTAGGAACTTCATCTTACCTACATAAAAAAAATATTTAGTAAACATTAGTAATGTATGCAACCGAATAGTAGGGGCTTTAAATACCTATTTTCTTCTTCTTGAGATCTTTTAGGATGGTTTTACCTCCTTTTCAGACCAGTCTCCACCCTTCCAATTTGCTGGCTAGGTTTTCTACCTTAAGGGTTTAATTTTGATTGAATAGTTTCATATATTTCTTATAGAAGGGTTGAACCTTAAAGCATTGAGAGATGATTTTGAACAATTTTGTCTCGTTCTTTGTCGCTTATAGAGATGGAAGGTGTAAAAGGTTTGTTTAGAAATATTTGGAAAAGGTTATTCAGGTTCAAATAATGTCTGACTAGAAAGAACATATTGAGCCAATCTTTCTCAAATGAAGGCCAAACATGATCTTCCCATTTGATTTAACAATCAAAAAGAGGAAAACATCTGAAGAATGTGTGGTTAGGCTATAGAGGTGTTAAACATGATGGGTTGTTAGAACCATTCCCTTCATTGTATAAATCTCAATGAGACTGTAAAGGATCTGAGTGGCATTTGGGTGAAGATGGGTTAAAGGTACAAAATGGAAGGTTAAATAGCTCATCAGCAATGGATGAAGGGGAAACCTCACACTAGCCTCTAGTTGTTCCTAATATACTACCACTGTCCTTTCTTCTACAAAGTTTATAACCCTATAACTAATAGGGTAGAAAGCTAGTTCATACTCCTCGGGGATCGTATATACCTCTCTAAAATGCTCTAAATCTTTTTCCTTAATTATACTCTCTACACTACTTAGTTTAGTAATAGCTTAAGTAATTATCCCCTTTATCATTTCAAAAAATAGAGAAATATTAAAGAAGAAGATACTCAAAGAAAAATAAAGCATGCTACCTAAAAATTAGGATAAAAAATCTCCTTGAGAAGCTTGGTGAGCGTAAAAGAGTCACAAAAAGAGACAAAAGAGAGAATTTTTACAACAAAAATTGTAACAGTAAGAAAAAGGTGAAAATGAAGGTTAGGACTCCCTTTTTTTTTATAGTGAAAAGATAGACTGAAGAGATATGCATGTAACAATTATGGGTAATTAACCATCTGCCTCGAGACTCCCAAACAGAGGTGACAAGTATTACACAGTAATTTTTCAAAAATCAATAAGACTCTTCAGTTGGGGAGGATAAAGTTTTAAGGGATTCAAAGGAGCATTTCTAATGTTGGAAGCATCTAGAATTCTTGTTTGGTCACACTATGACGAAGGCCACACTGACATTAATGTCAGAAGTACAGTAGTTTCGGAGGGACTATTGATAGCCCTGGAATAACCGAACGACCTATGGATGAACCCCTACCTTAGGAATGAGCTCAGGCTGGAGGGCCAAATAGTTTATTATTCAGAAATAGGTTTAAAGAATTGAATGATGATACAATTCAAAAATTCATTGATATTGAGAGACTTTCAATATTCGAAAGACTTAAGAGATACATCTTCTTAATTTTCGAAGGTCATGCAGTTATAGAAATAAATTTACTTCCTTATATTTGGGGATCACTTCAATGTTTGCAATGATTATTATTATCATAACTCACATAAAAGATTTCAATAAAAAATAAGAATTATTATTATCATCATCTTTTACAACTTTAATAATTCACAACTCTGATTATTCACACATCTGTTATCACTATCATCTCCAAGCTTTAAAAAAAAAAAAAAAAAAAAGAAGCAAACTCTAACTTAGGCATTGGAGTGGCTATGAAACACATAGTCCCCTTTACCTTACGTTTGTCTTTTTATGCAGGGTCATTCAACCAATTTGTGATCAAAGGCCATCATTTTCCAAAACTGGAAAGAATTTTCCTACTCCTACAACTTTATTTGTCTTCAAATTCCCATCTTTCTACCATTTCCATTCTGGTGGTGGAGCTATAAATTATAATCAATTGTTTTAGGTGACAACTAATAATGAGCTTTTATCATTTGTTATGAATTTCATAGACTTCACAAATAATGAAGTGATTTAGAAAGTAAAGATTTGAAATAAGAAAAAGCAAATGCTTGTATACAAACTAGCATTATGTAGTAGATTCGTAAGGAATACTATGAAGGATTTTGAATAGTGATCATTATCAAGAATGGATCTATTAGCAAATAAATAAAATAAAAATAATTTTGTGCATAAAATCATTGTCCTTAAGAAAATTATGCTCCATTACGTTGCTTCTAGGTTTCATAATAATTTCCTTCAGGATACACAAAACTAAACAAAAAATTTGATAGCAAAAATAAATCTTCTCCCAATAATGGTTAAAGTATTTATATATGTGTTTGGTTAACCGTTGAATTTAAGTAAAAATCATTTTGGTCAATCATTGAGTTTAAGTAAAAATCATTTCTCTTTGAGAAGGCACTTGCAATTAATATTATGTAAAAAAAAAAAAAATCTTTGAACATATACAAAGCCTTTTAGACTTTCTCTCTAAGGGCCTATTACTCAACTTAACTCATTTGGAGAGTAAAACATTATAAACATTTGGAAAATTTTGTCAAAAATCAATGTGGGACATTGTTAACTATTTCAACAGGTTGTTTGCTGTCGATGGCAACCATGGATTTGCTTTGGTGGAGGAGGAAGAAGGAGAATTAGGGATTTCTTAGAGGTGATGAAAAAATGCTATTGAGATGGTAAAAGAAGAGGGAGATGGTGGAATAGTGAATGGTAAGAATTTTTTTTGAATAAAAAATAAAAAATTCTTTATGTTTAAAGTTGTGTGACTTTCACACAGTTTTATCTACGATAAAGGACACTTTTTGTCTTGAAAGTCATGTGACTTTCATGTATAGTTTTAACTAGTTCTAAAATAAAAGATAAGAAATTAATTAAACTAAAAAGTTAATTTTATCCTTAATTGGATCTTTTGAAAAACAAATTAAGACTTATGCCTTTTATAGAAAAAGACAGCAAAAAATCTTTATCTCACAGCAAAAAATATATTCTTCAATCCTATCTTATTAAAAAAAAAAAAAAGCAAAAAATGTTTATCTTGTGAGATAAATCTTCACAAAAAAACTAAAAATTTTCTACTTTATTACCATCATTATATCTTCCTCGTTTTTTTTAATCGAGTCAATAAGAGTTCTTCAACCAATTTATTGTTTGCATTATTCTTTTTAGCCTTTTTTCCTGGATCTGGAGATTTTGCTTTTTCAAATATGATTTTCTAGCATTTTTTTAATTAATTTGTTAGTTTGGTTATGAAAATTAGTGACATAGTAGGAATTAGAGGTGTCACAAGTAATGATGCAAACCATTACTCATACATTATCACTTTGAAATTGGATTTTAAAACTCATGGGACTCACTAAATATTAATTCTTAAAATTCAATTCAATGTGTCATCCATGTCATAGAACATATCATTCAATTTTGATCAAAATTATAAATTGGACATAATTATCATGAAATTTATAAATTTAGCTAAATTAGCCAAAATTTAAGAGAATGAACACAATAATCAAAATGTGTAAAGGTTTATATTTTTTTTTATCAATAGAATGTATTATTATTATCACAAATTTGAAGTTTGTCAAAGACATTAGAAAGTGTCATGTCTAAGTCTATAAATTATTTTGACAAGCGTACTACATTTGTATCAACATTTGTCTAAGTCTATAAAGACATTTGGATCTCG
>CATIWR010560591.1:0-20493 GCA_949677035.1 Omphalea diandra | reverse complement strand
AAATGAACATTGCAGGAACCATCTCTCTTCTGCTTCCTCCTTCTGGCCCAAATGGATCTACAATTTGACCTAAGCCTAACCTTAAAACCATGGCAGCAAGCACCAGCAAAAACCAAGATACCCTCTTCATCAATGTCATAGCCATCAAGAACAGAGAAAAGAAAAAATAATGCAAATATTGGTGGTGATATAAAGTTTTATAATGGCCTGTGGGTTATGTGACTGTGCAAAAATAGAACTTGCTTTAATAGTTGCATGTAAGGTGGGTGGTTGAGTTTGTAGTAAATGCATTAAGCTTTTTTCTCCATTGTAGTAATTAGACTCTCTGATATGTATGCACCAAGAGGCAAAACCTGCCTGCCTGTCTACCATTCCTAGAATTAATATTTACATCTTGCATGCAATTGTCTCTTGCCTATATATATATATATATATATATATATATATATATATATATATATATATATATATATTATACACATAAATATTAATATTATCTTATAAATAATTTATTAGCTTATTTGAATTTATATATATATTGAGAAACACTATTGTCTTACTTTTATTTAAAAATCAAATTTTTATTTTTATTTCTATTTCATTTATAGTATAATGATGAAAATTGAATTGTAAAAGTTATTTATATATGGATTGAAGAATATAATTGCTTAAAGCAATTCAATGATTCAAATTGAAAAAAGAATTTCCTATGACTTAAAGGTTAGAGAACTTCAAAGTGCTATAATTCATCTTATCTCACCTCTTTAAAATGGCAAATTAATGTAAAATATAAAAGCATAATGTAAAAGAAATTATCTTGTTAAATGATAATTATAAAAATATAGAGTACTTGTATTTATTATAGGATATGGATAACAAAAATGCTTGGGATAGTGACTAGCTATCCCAAGTAGTGTAAAAGTGATACAGGTGGAAAGCGGTGATAGATTATGTAATAAAAAGATAATAAGGGTAAAAAGGTAATTGAGTGAAGGATTAAATTATAATTAGCACAAGATGAATGGTGACTGCAAATTGGACTATGCTTTTCTCTCCACCCGAGCTTCTCCATGCTCTTCTCAATGCACAAGACCCAAAATTGATATCTTAGAATTTGAGTTACACAGTTAGAATTAAAGGGTTGCCTTCAAAAAATTCTAATATTCTCTAAGTATCGAAAACCCACTAGCAAATCTCTTCTCATCTTAGTCGAAAGGTGGAATGAAAGGCTTCTATCAAGATCTGATTTTATTTGTCTGATCTTTCACAAGATTCATGTAATTACAATAAGTAATTCTTATAGGTACATGTTGCTTTGCTCTTTGGATAACCCATTAATTTATAAGTTGCTCAAGAACAACAAGAACAATATAATCGACTTAATGTTCTTGTTAAAGCTTTCGATATGCCCATTCCCTTGTAGACTCATGCTTTTAGGTGTGCTTGTGACCAGTTTGACTCCATGCCTGTAAAGCTCAATAGTAAACTCCTTGCTCTTGCACTTAGGAAGGTTAACAAATCTTGAGTTTATTATTTTTACTTTTATCATTAATGGTTTCTCGTATTTTTTTTTTTTTGTTAGTTTTGATCGTTATTCATGGTGCAAGATTAAATGAGTCTTCTTAATTGATTATAAGCTTTGTTAGCTTGAAATGAGAATGTTTTATATATGAGGTTGAATCAGTTCGTTGTTATTATTTTTTTCTGGTAATAGTTTTATGGTTTTATATTGATTAATATTTTGTTATTGTTATTGTTGTTCTTGATTTGACTTTCACTGGGGATTTAATTTGCAAAATCTCATAGGCTTGGATACAATTTCAATATTATTAAACTAAACATTGATAAGAATAGAATTGATTTGGATGCTTACACTTGTAAATGTGTGTAATGGTGGTCCAATTATATGTCAGTATTTTAGATTATTTTCGCTTACATCGTGGGATTGAATAGATAGCTATATGACCTGTTAGTGCTTTCTATCTTTGCCTTGTATAGATAGTTATCTAGTGCAGATTTAGAGATCAGTTGGAATCTTTGACATTAACGACATGCTTCTTGAATGTTTTTCTTAATTTATTTTCATTATGTATGATTATTTTGATCATAAGTTTTTCTTAATTTGTTCATTCTCAGTTTTGGATAAAAGTGTTGTACTATTATTGATTATGTACTAAATTTTTGTTCTCTTGAATGCTCTATAGTGATTTCTTCTTTGTTTTAGTGATTTCTTATGTGGGTTCTTTAGAATAGCTTTTAAACTTCATATCCCTTTTGATAATGTTATGATTCTTCTGTGAACATGTGATTAATATTTATCCATCTTCCCCTGATATCTATGTAGGTGGAAAAATCCACTTATGGTTGGACATCCACTAGGGACCCATATGACAATGTTGGTGATGCTAGACTCAATTTTGACAGTGAAGAGGCGACAAAGGCATATGCTGAGTGACATGGCTAAGAATATGTGGTATGTGTTAAATTCTTCTATATTCTGAAAGCTTACAATTGCATGAAGTTTATTCGGTATCTTTTGTCACTTTGATTATTTTCAGTACAACCATTTCTCTGATGTTTAAGTTTTTATTCTGCTATGTTTGTTCATGATCTATTAGTTCTCTCATTCTTCTGAGCATATGAATCATTTTCTATTTTCAAAATATTACACTAACAAATATTGTTGCTTGTTGGGGTTCTATATAGATGAAGGACACTATGAGATGAACTTCTGGTGTTGTTTTATGTAAAATTGTTCTGTGATATCACTTTTCTAGTAATTAGAAGGGACTGAGTTGTATGGTCTCGAACTCCCTTGAACAATCTTTTTCTTTTTGTTTCTTATTTAGGCCTTTTCCCTTGAAATCTTATATATTTAGTGAAAGTGTTTCCTATTCTATATGAGATTCATGCTAGTTTATGTTGTAAGAGGACATGATGTTTTCATTGAAATTTTGTATCTAATTTTAAATGGCCTTCACATTGTTTTGACAAATTCTTCTTATTGTATTTATACATTTTTATTCCTTTCCCCATCTTTCTCTTCCAAATAACACATTTATTTCTATATTACATGCATTTAATGGTAATTTTGAAATTATTTACAGGTTAGATGATGGTTATTAAAACAGAAAATAGTATATAACTGAAAGTTTTGAAAGTAGAAGACTGATAATTTTATTGACTGAAAAAATGCTTAAATAGATGAATTTGCAATAGAAAATGAGAAATAATAGCAACTAATTAGCTAAACTTTAACCACTAACAATAACAACTAGAAAATCAAAACAACTCCTAAAATCATGGACTTTAAATCTGGACACATTCAGTAATATCTTTGACATATTCAACAATAATTTCAATAGTTTTTAAGGCACAATCTTCTCACTCCTCCTTGCCTCTGAAGCTGCAAATTCCCATCTTGATCTTCAGATCTTCAAACTTAATTTTGGGCAATGCTTTGGTGAATTCATCAACTATCTGATCTTTTAATTTACAATAAATCAATTTGATTTCACATTCTTGTTGAATTTCTCTAAGAAAGTAAAACTTGATCTTAAAATGTTTTGTATTGTCGTGAAACACTAGATTAGAGGAAATTGAAGTGGCGGTCTGATTATCAATAAATATTTGTGTTGATTCTTGCTTCTTCAAACACAAATCTTGAAGTATTTTTCTCAACCAGATGGCTTGATTTGCTGCAACTGTTGCAATAATAAATTCAGCTTTCGTTGTACTTTGAGCAATAATTTCTTGCTTCTTTGAACACCAACTGATCAAACCTGAACCAAGGCCAAAATAAAAACCAGTTGTGCTCTTCATATCATCATTAGAACCTGCCCAATCACTATCAGAAAAATCGACCAGCTAAAACTAATCAGTTTTAGCATACTTGATGCCATAATCAACAGTTCCTTTAACATATCTGAGAATTCTTTTAGCAGCCTGCATGTGTTCTTCACTTGCACAATGCATGAACCTGGAGAGAAGACTTACTACTTGCCTTATGTTAGGCTTAGAAGCTGTGAGATACATGAGACAACCAATCAAGCTTCTGTAAAGATTCTCATTCGCTTTGGCTGATCCATCATCTTTGGAAAACTTCACTTTTGTTTGCATAGGAGTTTCTATGGCCTTACAACTCTCCATATGAAATTTCTTCAAAATTTCCTAGGCATATTTTCTTTGACTGATGAAAACTTGATTCCTCTGTTGCCTTACTTTTAGACCTAAAAAATAGATCAACAATCCTAAGTCTGTCATCTCAAATTGCTTAAACATTTCAGACTTGAACTCATCAATAAGCTCTTGATTGTTTACTGTGACCAAAAGATCATCAACATAAACAAAAATAATGATAATGTTAATGCCTTCACCTTTTACATAGAGAGTTGCCTCCTAATACGAACGATGTTGATTTTTGGATCCTTAATCATATGTAGAACACAAGTCCTAAGCTGTAATTCAAAGATCAACATGATAAACTCTCAAATCCTAATTAGACCTCTAGACAACTTGTTTCAAGCAACCTAAATTATAACTATTTAAGAGGTGTTAAAGTAATTTAAGATCTAGATTAACACATCTTAAATCTTTATAATTTATGTTTCTAGAAACAAGTTTTCTAGAGGTCTAATTGAGATTTGAGAGTTTATCATGTTGATCTTTGAATTACGACTTGGAACTTATGTTCTACATACAAATAAAGATCCAAAAATCAACCTCGTTTGTATCATTTGGTATCAGAGTCAGGGCTGAATTCAAGATCAAAGGTATATATCTTTTTGTTCTTGCATTGTTCTTAGTTCATCCATTCATATTCCTCCCATTTCTTCTCCAATTCTGCCATATCTCAATTCTTGAATTTAAATCTATTTGTTTTCATTGTTTTTAATTTCATTAGTCTTGTTTATTCATTAAATATCACATTAAAAAAATCAAATTCAAATTTCTTCAAAACCTTGTACAAAATTTTCTTAAATTAAGGAACTTTGCAAATCTTTGATTTTTTTGTGTTTCTTTCATCCAAATTTGAATTTCTTCATCAATTAAACCTTTTTATGTCCTTAATGATAGAATTAAAGTGTTTGATTCAAGAAATTCCTTAAAATTTAGGAGTTGCCAAAATCTCTTTAAATTAAAGAAAACTTAATTCTAGCTTTTTTTTTGCAATTTCTTCATCCTTCTTCCTTCCGAATTGTTTATTTTTGTTACTAATTATCTTTTTGGTGTTTTTCTGGTGTCTAGGGCTGAACTATAGCCCAAAATTCAAGAGAGGATAAATTTACCAAAACACCCCTATAAGTGCTAAATTCGATTTCGTTGTATTTTTTAGTTGTTTTTTTGTGTTTCTTGCAATTCCAAGTTTGATTTTAGCTTCAAATTTTTTTTTTTGAAAAAAAGAAAGAAAGAAAGCAAAAAAAAAAAAAAAAAGAAAGAAAAAAGAAGAAAGAAAAGAAAAGAAAAGAAAGGAAAAAAGCTAAGAATTGTAAAAGTGTTTTTTAAGGACAATTTTGAAGTCCCCTTTCTCATTCAGCCTAGACATATTTCTTATCATATTTAAAACACCAATTACACTTCCAAATTTCTTTCTAAACTCTTAGATTACTATTAGATCTTTAAAATTTTGTTTATGCAATCAATTGTGTTCTTTTTAATTCTTTGGTTTTCTAAGTGTTTTAAAAACTAGTTTTTACTTGTTTATGTTTTATTTAAGATTCCCTTGACATAAAGTAACTTAGTCCTCAAAGAACTTAAGGAAAAGAATCTTAAGAGATAAAAGGCAAAAAGTGGTGAGTTCATAAAATGGTAAAAGCCAACTTTGAGTTAAACACGAGTGTGAGTGCCATTAATTGAGTGTAGACACGTGAGGGAGTGTTTGTGAGTATTTTCTTTTGTTATTCTACTAAGCATGGAAGAAACTCAAAGTGATCCAAAGTGGAAGTTGTTTATGAAAGCTATGAAAATACTATGTCCCTAATACAATAAGAATTTAAAAAGGTGAAAAAGCAACTTGGGAGCATTCAAAACGCCTCTAATTCCAACAATACTCGCACATATTTTAGACAACCAAGGCATGGTAGATTCACTCATGAGGAGGAGGATGGTGATTCCATTGAGGAACTATCCTAAAGATCAAGTAGGCAAGATAACAATCTTAGAGGCATCAAGATGAAGTTCTTACTTTCAATGGCATTGGTGATCCTGAGGCATACCTATCGTTGGAAATTTTGTTTTTGATTGTCGCAACTATAGTGAAGAAAAGAAAATTAAGTTTGCTACAGTTGAGTTTGTAGATTATGCTCTTGTTTGGTGGGACCAATTAAAATATACTAGAAAAAGAAATGGAGATGAACCTATTTGTACTTGGGAAGAAATGAAAAGAATTATGAGAAAAAGATTTGTACCTAGCCATTATTATAGGGATTTGCACAACAAATTACAAAGGCTTGTACAAGGTTTTAAGAGTGTAGAAGAATACTACCAATAGCTTGAGGTGACACCAATTAGGGCTGGGATTCAAGAATCCACAGAGCAAATAATGGCAAGGTCTCTTAGTGGGCTTAACAAAGACATTGCGGACCAAATGGAGATGTACCCTTACAACGACTTGGAGGATTTATACCATTTGGCCCTCAAGATGGAAAAACAACAAAAGGGTAAGCCTTTTAGACCCAATTTCTCTTCTTCTTTTGGTACTAATAAGTTTAAAGTTGGTGACAAGCATGTTAATAGACCTAAGGTCGAAATACCCAAGAAAGAAGTAAAAAAACCCAATTATCTAGCCAAGGTTGAACCAACAACATCCAACAAGACCAACGCCATAGAGTGTTTCAAGTGCCAAGGGAGAGGACATATGGTTCGTGAATGCCCCAACAAAAGGACTATGGTGCTTAAAGATGACGGAATTATAAGTGAGGATGAAGATGATGGAGTAGAAACCGACTTCAAAATGCCTTCGTTCGAAGATGCTAGTGATGTGGATAATTTTGATTACCTTGATGAGGTAACAAGTAAAGAACTTTTTGTGACTAGCCGCTCTAAAAATGCCCATGTTAAAAATGATCAAAAGCAAAGGGAAAACATTTTTCATAGTAGGTGTAGGATTAATGGCTACTTATATCTTGTTATAATTGATAGGGGGTAGTTGTAATAATGCAACTAGCTCTTATCTAGTTGAAAAAATGGGATTGCCAACCTTGAAATATCCTAAACCTTACCACTTGTAATGGTTAAATGAGAATAGGGAAATTAAGGTAACTATGCAAGTTAAAATTGCATTTACAATGGGCAAATATAAGGATGAGATTTTATTTGATGTTATAACTATGCAAGCCAGTCACATGCATTTGGGGCGTCCATAGCAGTTTGATAAAAAGGTGAAACATGATGGGTTTACTAATGTATATGAGTTTGATTTTGGGGGCAAACATATTATACTATCTTCTTTAACTCCTCAAATCTATGAAGATCAAAAAGACTTAAGAGGGAGAAAAAATATGGATAAACAAGAAAAAGAAAAATTAGCATGGCAAAAGAAGAGTAGTGAGAAAACTAAAGAGGCAATTGAGGTTAGAGTGGTAAAAGGAGAGCAAAGAGGGGATGCCTAAAAAAGAGGAGAGGGGCATGCAAAAGGAGATGGTGTGAAAAAAAACTTTTATACAAAAGAGAAAGAAGTGAGAAAAACCTATTTATCCCAAACACCCATGTTTTTTATGTTGTAAAAAGAAACTTACTTTTCTACTAACAACTTAATCGTTTCTTTGCCTAGTATGTTTGTTTCTCTTTTACATGATTATGATGGCTTATTTTTCGAAGAGATGCCTAAAGGATTACCACCTTTAAGAGGGATAAAACATCAAATTGACTTCATTCCAGGTTCTCAAATTCCAAATAGGCTAGCCTATAGGAGTCATCCCGAGGAGACGAAGGAGCTTCAACTATAGATTGATGAGCTAATGGAGAAAGGTTTGATAAGGAAAAATATGAGTCCTTGTGTTATTTCTGTTTTACTTGTACCAAAAAAGAATGGAACTTGGAGGATGTGTGTTGATTGTAAGGCTATAAATAAGATAACTATCCTATTCCTAGGCTTGATGATATGCTTAATGAATTGCATAGAGCTAAAATGTTTTCCAAAATTGATCTTAAGTGTGGATATCATCAAATTAGGATGAGGGAGGGAGATGAGTGGAATACTGCTTTCAAAACAAAGTATGGTTTATATGAGTGGTTGGTTATACCTTTTAGTTTGACTAATGCACCTAACACTTTCATGAGATTAATTAGCCATGTTTTGAGAGCTTTTCTTGGTAAGTTTATGGTTGTTTACTTTGATGACATTGGTTGTGTACTTTGATGACATTCTTATATATTCTCAATCTTTGGAAGATCATGTTAAACATGTAAAGTTAGTTTTTGATGTTTTAAGAAAGGAAAAGTTATTTGCTAACCTTAAGAAGTGTTCTTTTTATACAAACAAAGTTGTGTTCTTAGGTTTTGTAGTAAGTGAGCAAGGGATAGAGGTAGATGAAGACAAGATCAAAGCTATCAAGGATTGACCTACACTAAAGAATGAAGAAGATGTGCGTTCTTTTCATGGTTTAGTGAGTTTTTATAGGCGATTTGTCAAGGATTTTAACACCATAGTTGCACTACTAATCGAAGTGATTAAGAAGAATTTTGGCTTCCAATAAGGAGATGCATAAGAAAATGCCTTTTGTTTACTCAAATCTAAATTAACTAGTGTACCTTTATTGTCTTTGCCTAATTTTTCTAATACATTCGAAATTGAATGTGATGCTTTGGGTATAGGAATTGGAGTCATGCTCATGCAAGAAGGAAAACCTATTGTCAATTTTAGTGAGAAACTTAATGGTGCATCCTTGAACTACCCAACCTATGATAAGGAGATGTACGTTTTGATAAAAGCCTTACAACCATGGCAACACTGCCTATTGCCTAAAGAATTTGTTGTCCATATTGACCATGAAAGCTTGAAGTACCTAAAGGGACAACAAAAGCTCAATAAAAGACATGCCAAATGGAGTAAGTTTATAGAGTCTTTTCCATATATCATAAGGTACAAACAAGGTAAGGACAATATTGTGACTGATACTTTATCCCGAAGGTATGTGTTTCTTTATACTTTGAATGCAAAGTTATTGGGATTTGAATATATGAAAGATCTGTATGAACAAGACCATGACTTTAGCCAGTTCTATGTTGCTTGTGAAAAGGTTGCTCATGAACAGTATTTTAGGCATGATGGGTTTTTATTCAAGAATAACAAGTTATGTGTGCCTAATTGTTCCTTGCATGAATTACTTGTAAGGGAAGCACATGGAGGGGGATAGATAGGATATTTTGGAGTACAAAAGACTTTAGATATTTTGCATGAGCATTTTTATTATCTAAATATGCGATTAGATGTTTAAAAGATTTGTGATAAATGTGTTGCATGTAAACAGGCTAAGTCTAAATCTAAACCACATGGATTATACATGTCTTTACCTATACCTAGCATACCTTGGGTTGATATTTCAAAGCACTTTGTTTTGGGTTTGCCTAGGTCTAAAAAAAGGTAATGATTCCATTTTTATTGTGGTTGATAGATTTTCTAAAATGACACACTTTATTCCATGTCATAAAACCCATGATGCCATTAATGTTGCAAACTTAATTTTCAAAGAAATTGTGAGATTATATAGTATGCCTAAAACTATTGTTAGTGATAAGGATACAAGATTTTTTAGTTTCTTTTAGAAAACTTTATGGGGAAAGTTGAGAACTAAGTTATTATTTTCTACTACTTGTCACCCCCAAACCGATGGACAAATTGAAGTTATGAATGTTGCGAGTGATGATTAAAAAGAACTGTTGCGAGTGATGATTAAAAAGAACTGTTGCGAGTGATGATTAAAAAGAACTTGAAAGCATGAGAAGAATGTTTGCCACACATTGAATTTGCTTATAATCGTAGTGTGCATTCATCTACTCATTACTGTCTTTTTGACTTCGTTTATGGATTTGTTCCTTTGAGTCCGTTAGACTTACTTCCTTTGCCTTTGGATATGAGATTAGATGGGGATGGGAAAAAGAAGGCAGAATTTATTAAGTCTTTACATTAGAAGGTTTGCATGAACATTAAAAAAAGGAATGAACAAGTTGCCAAACATATTCATAAAGGGCGTATAAAACTTGTGTTTGAACCTGAAGATTGGGTTTGGGTAGACTTTAGGAAAGAAAGATTTCCTAATCTTAGAGAGAGCAAACTTAACCCTAAAGGCGATGGATCTTTTCAAGTTTTGGAAAAGGTTAATGATAATGCATATAAGATTGATTTGCCCAGTGATTATAATGTTAGTGCTACTTTCAATGTTACTGATTTGTCTCCTTTTGATTTTAATGAAGGTATTGATTCGAGGACGAATCCTTATGAGGAAGGAGGGAATGATGCAAATATCTAAGGCCAGCTCAAAGATCCACTTGAACTTCAACGCCTAATCATAAGGGGAAGACTTAAAAGGTTTAAAGAAATGATTGGGTAATAAGGAGTAACCATTGGGCTAACCTAAGAATAAAAAAAGAAATAATAAGCCCAATTGCTTGAAGATGACAACATAGACTCTTTAAAGGAAGCCTTTAACTTGATCCATTGGAGCCAAAAATGTGGAGAGGCCCATGACCATTGTTATTCGGCCAAGGCACCATTTGAAGGCTGAATTCGATCAAGTATGAAGAAACTTCCTCATTAGGCCGAATTCCCCTCTTAAACTAATTAGAAACTTTTGTATTTACTTATGTAAGAAACTTCTTTTATAATTAGGAAGATATCTAATGTATCTTTTAGTTATTTCGTATTTAGCTTAAGAGTATCATTTTTCCTAAATAGATTAAGCAGATTTCAAAGACTATTTAGGAAGTAATTCTTAGGGTTTCTAAAAGTTTTGTAAAGGTTATAAATAGCCCTTCTTATTTAGGCAAATCAATCAATTGAAGAATATTTCTTTTAGCAAATTGCTTATGAGAGTTACTTCTCTTCTTAAGTTCTAATAAGGCTTGGTGAGATTGTTAAGTGAGTTCTTAATAATTTCACAAACTTGTTTAATCTAGGTCTTAAATTACTTAGTTAATTTAAGATTGAAATTAACACCTCTTAAATCTTTATAATTTAGGTTGTTAGAAATAAGTTTTCTAGAGGTCTAATTGGGATGTGAGAGTTTATCTTGTTGATCTTTGAATTACAGCTTAGGACTTATGTTCCCCATACGAATAAGGATCCAAAAATTAATCTCATTCATATCACCTCTCTTAAGCTTTTATTGAAGCCTACACTAATCAAGTGATCATCTATCTGACTGTACCAGGCTCTTGGAGCATGTTTGAGGTCATATAAAGTTTTATTTAATAGATAAACTTTGTCTTCTTGGCCCTGCATAACAAAACCATAAGGTTGCTCTACAAATATTTTCGCTTTTGAGAAGCCATTTAAAAAAGTAGACTTTACATTTAATTGAAATATTTTCCTGCCCTATTGTACTGCTACAACAATAAGCAATCTGATAGTATCAAGTCTAGCCATTGGAGCAAAAGTCTTTAAAAAATCCACACCAAAGACCTGTGCATATCTTTTCACAACAAGTCTAGCCCTGTACTTGTTCACTGACCCATCAACATTGAATTTTGTTCTAAAACTCGTTTATCTCCAATGACTTTTCTATCTGAAGGCCTTTGTATAAGTTTCCATGTGTGATTCTTCTCAATCATGCTCAGCTCTTCTTTCATGGTTGAAAGCCATTTTTTTTGTCTTATATTACTTCTTGAACTCTAGCTAGTTCTATTATATCTACATTGCATTTGGTATAAATATCTGCAAGTGTTCTAGTTCTTCTAATAAGTTGGTCATCAACATCATCTTTGTTGGGCTGTAAATTGACATGAGCTTTTTCTCTTTCATTTTTTTGAATTCTTGTCCCATCCTTCATCCTCCATGAACACTACATTTCAGCTGATTAGAATCTTTCCAGATTGAGGTTGAAAAATTCTATAGGTTTTAGAGAAAGTGTTGTAGCCTATAAAAATGTTAGGTTTAGTCTTCTTATCAAGTTTGTCTCTCTTGATCTGTGAGATGTGAGTAAAACATAAACAACAAAATATTTTCATATTTTTCATAAAAGGTTTGAACTCATACCATGCCTTAAAAAGAGTCTTCCCATTTACAGCTTTTATAGGAAGCTTGTATAATAAGAACACGATTATGTTTATTGCTTCTGCCTAGTACTCCTTAGGCAAGCCTTTCTCATGCATTAAACATTTTTCCATCTCAAAAATGGTTTTGTTCTTCCTTTCACTGACTTCATTTTGTTATTGAGAGTATGTGGCTGTCAATTAATGCTCAATGCCAGCTCCTCACAAAACTGATTAAATTGGTCTGAAGTATACTCCTTGCCATTGTCAGACCTCAACGTTTGAATGGTACAACCATTTTGGTTTCCAATTCATTGTTTAGATCTCTAAAAAAATGCCTACAACTTCATATTTAAATTTGAGAAAATAAATCTAGCACATGAGAGTGAAGTCATCAATAAAGATTATATAATATTTACTCATTTTTCGTGAAGGAGTTTTTTGAGGTCCAGTAAGATCAATGTGGATGAGTTGCAGCTTTTTTGTCACTCTCCAGGCAGATTTTTGGAATGGAAGTCTTGTTTATTTGCCATGTTAACAAGCCTCGGAACCTGGTAATTCTGATTCCAAATGAGGTAAGCCATGGACCAACATTTTTTTTTACATATTTACCATTATTATATGATGAAAATGACATAGCCTCTTGTGCCATATTTCTACATTATATTCAATGATTGGATAAGCCATTTGCTTCTCCTCCATTAGATCAAGTGAGAAGCTTTTGCCTCTCAATTTGATTTAAAATACTTCATTATCATTTGCATCCTTGATCAAACATTGCTTCTTCTTAAAGATGACTGAAAATTCCTTCTCAACTAACTGCCCAACACTTAGCAAGTTTTGATCAATGTCAGGTACATACATAATATCAGAAATTAGTTTTGTACATGTGCAACTTTTAATGGCTATGGTTCCCTTTCCCTTGACTATGATGTAATCACCATTGCCAATTCTAACTTTTGATACTTGTGATTGTCCAGATCTTTAAAAAGTTCTAAATCGCTAGTCATATGATTGGTACATCCGCTATCCACTAGCCAATATTCACTTGAGCTGCTGCTAGTAAAACAAGTTATACGAACAACTGTTCTTCTTTTTGTAGGTCAGCGACTTGAGCCTCATTTTTTTGTTGCAAGTTATTTTTGCAAATTTTTTGATGATGCCCTAGCTTATTGCACTTTTCACACTTGACTTCAGGTCTTCTCTAACACTTGAAAGGAGGATGACCCTTTTTTCCACAATGCATGCAAAGAGGAAATTCTTTGTTTTTTACTCCAATACTATTACTGGTGATACTAGTTGCATGTTGTGAATTAAAATTCCTTTTCTTGAATTTCTTCTCCTTGCTTATTCCTCCTTAGTTGACTTGCAACTCAGCCCATAATGCTCCTTCTACAAAACCTTTTACCATCATTATCTTCTTTATTCTTGAACCTGCAAAGCATTTAATAATCCTGCCAAAATAACTTTTGACAGATCTTTAGTATTTTCCAAGGAAGAAATAATAGCTTCAAATCTTTCAGGAATAGTTACAAGTATTTTCTGAACAATTTTAGATTCAGAAAATTCAAAACCAAGTAACCTTACTTTGTTGAAAATGCTGAAAAGCTTATCTGCATACTCATTAATTGTCTTAGATTCCTTCATTTTTTGCATTTCAAATTCTCTAACCAGATTCAACACTTGCATTCCTTTGATTCTTTCATTTCCTTCATATTCGCTCTTGAGGAAATTTCAGGTTTCAAATGTTGATTTCAAATTCATGATTCTGGTAAAAATTTTTGGTTAGATAGCAGCAAACTAAAAAGCTCTTGCCTTTGACTTTCTTGCTTTCTTCTCATGGTGATTTTTAACCTGTGCCATTGTCGGATTTGTTGGCAATGGAGGAACTGCGTAGTCCTCTTCTACAGCTTCCCAAAGGCCATTTGCCTCTAGGTGTGCCTCCATTATGGCTGCCCAGATATGAGAATTTTCACCATTAAACACAGGTAGTGCTAAAGTTGTGAATGATGTTTCAAAATCCATAGATGGAATTAAGCAAGGTGTTTAGGTTTTTATTGTGGGTTGCACTCAACTCACTCACAAGCCCCTTTAAGAATGAAGCTCTGATACCAATATGATGGTTATCAAAATAGAAAATAGTATAAAATTAAAAGTTTTGGAAATAGAAGACTGATAATTTCATTGACTGAAAAAATGCTTAAATAGATGAATTTGCAACAGAAAATGGGAAATAATAGCAACTAATTAACTAAACTTTAGCCACTAATAATAACAGTTAGAAAATCAAAACAACTCCTAAAATCATGGACTTTAAATTTGGACATATTCAACAATATCTTTGACATATTCAATAACAATTTTAGCATCTTCTAAGGCACAATCTTCACATTAAAAAGTGCCACACACCATTGTTGAAGGTTTGAGAATCTCCTCTTTTGCTAATTTTACTGAATGCATAGTTGCAAACTTTCTTTTTTGCAAGTATAGTTCTTGATAACGACTTATTAATTTGTGGTTATATCTAATTAAGAAAGAACGATTGTCTTAAGGTTGTATATAGTTTAGTTTAACTACGGTTCTAGGTTCCCATTCTAATTAAGAAAGAACAACAATTTTAGTTTTCGAATTTCCTTCTTAGTAAGTAAACATTCTGGTTAATGGGAACTCTTCAATGCCCTCCAGTCTTTTCTTTCCACCATGTAAGGCTTACCAAATACCTATCACATAAATTAAAGCTACATGATAATCCATAATCAACCATCACTAGAGGACCCTATAGAGATAGCTTAGTTCTTCTTTAGTTGTTTTTAATTTATTCATTCTTTCCTCATCATTCTCTAGTTCCATGTTTTTACTCCCATCTCTTTTTTTTTTTTTTAATATTATGCTTTCTAGCACTTTTTCATTTTTCTTATAGGCCAGCTTGCTCTTGTATCCCCACTTTAATTCATAGTAAAAAAAGAAAAAAAAATAAAGTACAATTGATTGAGGTTGCTCCATATCTAGTTGCATTAGAGAAAGAGGAAAGAGAGACTGGCAAGTTGCTAGAAAGATGATCTTGTACATGCATATTTGTGGTATATATAGAAATTTGGAAGGCGTAAGGGAGATTAGATGATGCCAAATGGATTGTTATAGATTAGCAAAACAAGGATAGATATGTTGTTATTAAAATTATTGTTTCTTTCCTCAACCATTTCATTTCATCAATAAAAGTTTCCCTGTTTTATCAGTTCATTATGATAGTTTATTTGCTCTTTCATTTTTTTTTAAACTTTTTACTTTCTCTACTTGCATGGAGTGATTTTGATTACAAAATTTGCATGAAGTGATTTTAATTTAGCAATCTTCAACACACAATTTCTTAATCTGCTGTTTTTTTATCTAAATATCTAATTTGTTGTATTGTCTTTGATGAGAATACTGATCTATCTTTGAATTTTACATTTATGTCACTTTACTTTGAATTATGCTTTTGGAAGGTTGGAGTCCCCAAGCATTAAACTTTTAGGTATCGTCGTGATAATCTCTACTGGAATTTTGTTGATGGGTAAACACTTTCATCATTTTATATAAGTAATATTTTATTATTTCAATACACATTTGTTTACTGTCTTGTTATTCACATTATAGCTTCTTTGTTGGGATTGCAAAAAAATGGGTTAAGTTAATCATTTTTTGTACTTAATACCTGATTAGTATTAACAATATATTATAGTTAGCACATGGGTTGAGGCAGTGAGAATGCCTTACCAATTGGTGGTATTGCATGGTGACTTGTCAGTCAATTGCAAATTATATACTATTGCTCTTCTTTTCTTGCACATGCAAAATTACAATTTGGATATTATGCAAAGTGCATTATCATAATTAATATGTGTTTTCTTTTGCATTTTGAATCCCTTTTATAATGTGGCTTTACAATTCCCTTAAATCCTACATTATCTGTTGTAAACGAAAGCTTTGCTTTTGAGGAACCTAAAATAGAATTTAGTTGCTGAAATTTTGCTACTATTTTTACTTAATAATTGCAATTTTTTCTCAAAATAATATACATTAGCATTGATTTTCTATGTTCAAAATTTATTTCCTAATTATTATGTGCATTGTATGATGAACACCAAAAATGATATTATTAAAATGACATTTTTATGAAGATAATTTATGAAAATTTCTTCTTGAGCTCCACATGCTTTCTAGCTAAAATGAGAAGTGTTGAGATTGTTCATTAAAATGAATTGACTATAAATTTATAGATTATACTTGAATTTCACGTTATTTTCATTTTTTAATACTATGATATTATTACTACTTTATTTTACACATCTTTTTGGTTCAGGCTTTTAAGTTCTTGATGGGTCTACTCTTTCTTGACTTTGTTTTTTTTGCCATTTTAGGATCCTACAAACAAGATCATAGTTTGTGATGAGAATATGAAGAAGTTATTTGGCGGTAGAGATGACCCCCTCTAGTCTTAGAGATAAGGACTATAGTTTAAACATTTTTGTTTTTAGATTTTCAGTTTCTTCAATGTAATGTTTTAAAACATGAGATTTCGAGGTTCTTTTTCCTTCTTCCAATAACAGGATATTATAATTTCATTTTATTTTATTTTTAATTTTTATATTGAAATATTAATAAGTTAATAAATAATTAAATGTTCAACAAAAACCATTACTGTCTTAATGACAATCAAAATGATAGTTAAATAAATAATATTAATAAAAAATTTAAATTAAATTAAATTCAATATTTTCAAAAAAATCTTAGCGACTACAAGTTATAGTAGCTAAACTCCACTACAAGCATAGAAGTAGCTAAGAAAAAAAGATCTTAGTGACTACAAAATATAGTGGCTTAACAGTCTCTATTTAATGACCACAAGCATGTTAGCAGTTAAAGTATAGGTCTTAGCGACTACAATATATAATAGTTAAATAATTGTTATTTAGTGACTATCAAAATGTTAGTAGTTAAAATCAGATCTTAGTAACTATACCATTTAGTAGCTAAACAATTGTTTACATTTTCCATAGTCGCTTTTATAATTAATTAACTATAACTTTTGCATCGTTATTTAGCTACTAACTTTGTGTAGTAGCTAAATGACTACTATTTAGTTGCTAAATTCAGCTTAGCTACTAGAAAAATAGAGACTACAACATTTTAATCACTAAGATAGTCGCTAATATCTTAGCGACTAAAAAAACAAGGTTTAGTTAGTACTTTTTTGCTGTAGCTAAATCCTTTTTTTTTTTTTATGGAAAAACTTTTATGTGAATTAACATTGCTCACATTAATATTTTTATTGTTTCTTTTCCATGGTTATGTTTATTTCAATTTCTAGGAGTTTAGAGATTCAAATGTATAGTATCATGAAAGTATGAAAACTTCGAAAATCATAATTTCTTATATTCTAGACAAGGAAAAATCTATAATGTGATGCATTTTTCCAATGAAACTTTTTCTCTGAAATAAATCATTTGTATATATAAAGTCCTTATTGTTTGTCCTTGTTCCTAAGCATGATGTGGAGTTTGGTGATATAGAGCTTCTACAAATTACTTACTTGTATACAAGATATAAAGGATTTTAAACTACATTGATTTGGTTATGATAGAACATAAAAATAATTATAGTTTTTGAAAAGAAGAAAAGAAAAAAAAATTAATTTATGAAACAATTCATTTGATTATGAAACAAATTACTTTTTAACGCTACCAGTAATGAAACAATTCATCATGAATTATGAAAGCATAGTAACTCTATCTATATGTTATTTTCTGTCTCATAAAATAATATAAATAAGTCATAATATCCCAAATAAATGTGGAAAAAGATATTATGGATTTCTATAAGTTTTGTTTTTGTCTTAAAATAAAAATAAAGTAAAAGAATATAGTCATAAAATTTTAAAGAAATGTAGTAAAATTTATTATGGATATGTGATATCCTATGTAATAAGATTACTATTTATGATGATGAGTATTAAACAATGCATTTGATTGTGAAACATGTAACTTTTTAATGCTATTAAGAAAAGTAATAGAAAGAATTATGCAATAGATTAATTTAGCTTCCATAAATTTTGTTTCTATCTCAGAACAGAAATAAAGAAAAAAAATATGATCATAATATTTGAAAGAAATATGGTACAATATATTATGGTTATGTGTTATCTTATGTAATGAGCTTGCTAATAATAATGATTATTATGAAACAATTCATATGATTATGAAACTTGTCACTTGCTATTACGTATGAAATAGTATAGAAACAATTATGAAATGAGACAATTTAGATTTTATAAGTTTTATTTTTGTCTTAGAATAAAACAAATTTCTCAAATTATAGTCATAAAATGTGGTAAAATCTATAATGAATATGTGTTATCATAAGTAATATAGTTGCTAATTACAATAATGAATATGAACAATGCATCTCATTATGAAACACGTTACTTTTGTATGCTATTATATATGAAACGGTACATAATGAATTATGAAACTAGACAATTTAACTTCTATAGATTTTGTTTCTCTTGTAGAACAAAAACATGGAAAAAAAAACATAGTCATCTTATTAGGAAGGAAAATGTTAAAATCTATTATGGATATGTATTATCCTACAAACTAATTAGTCTGATTATGAAATATGTTAATTTGTTATGTTAATATTTATGAAACATTATAATCTAAATTATGAAACAAAGCAATTTTACTTCTATATGTTTATCTCATATCTAAAAAAAAGAGAATGAAAGGATACTCATCATTTTAAAGGAATTAAGTAAACTTCATAGTTTATGGGCACTGTATTGCTTAATGAAATTGCTAATTATAATAGTCTAAATTCATACATAATATATTGACATGCATAAGCTATAAAATTTATGACATATTCTCTAACACGTGAATAGTGTGTGTTTTCTTAATAATTATAGTACATATGTATCACCTATTTGAAAAAAAAAGTCCAAGAAAAATGCACATTATTTGGTAAAATGATAAATGATTACGAACTAATTTGATTGGTTATGAAACATTTTAACCTTGTATGCTAATATTTTTAAAACATTACTGAAGTATTATGAAACATTAATTAGTTTTACCTTTTTATAATGTTTTCTTCAATCATAAAGTTTCATCATAATATTTCAGAGAGATTTGGTCCTATATTTCTTGATATGCATCATTTGACCTAATCAAATTTCTAATTTTTGGTCTAACTCCATAGTGAAAATATTAACTTATACAAAAAAAAAAAAATCTATCGCATATACTTTTTAGTAAATTATAATGTGCATTCACTTAATGATTTTAGTAAATATAAAACTATTATTTCAGTGAAAAGTGTGTACATTGGATATTTTCATGTGAATGCACAACTATCGACATGGTCATTTAGATAAGATTACGAAACAATTAGTTTGATTATGAATAACATGGTCTTTCTTTTTTCACATGTTTTTGAAAATTACACATTGAATTATAAAACCAATCGAAGTTTTGGCTTTATAAGGTTTTCTTCTATCAAAAAAAAAAAAACTTGCATCAACTATAAAAGGAATTTTGTCATATTGTATTGTCTATGTATGCATCATTTTACCTTAAGAACTTGCTAATTGCAATGATCTAACTCCACAGTGAAATATGTGACAATTGAGATTTTTATTGAAGTGTTCAAAATAATTCAGAAGATTTTTACTAATTGGATTAAAATTCTTCAAATCCTACTTGATGTCAAAGAGTAAGTTAGATTATAAAAAAAAAATAAATATGATGTTGCGCCATTTATGTTGCAACATCCTTTCCTTGAGTTAAAAGCAAAAGAGACGAAGAAGTGCAAAAAGGACAAAAAAAAAAACATATTATTCTATTTTTCTTAATTTATAGAAATTTTTGAAAATTTTATTAAACTTAGAGTTTATCTTATCTTAAAAATATTACTCACAATCTTAAACACATAGAAATGAGAATTTTTAAAACATTTTGTAATTATTACAATTTACTCATAAATATAAACTCTAACAAAATAAATATTTTAAATAAAAAAATTCATTTTAATTTATTAAAAAAAATTTCAACTATGAAAATTTATTTTTATTCTTAAATTGCATATAATGGATAACCTATAATGCATGCTTTATCTTTTTATTTTTTATCGATTTTTTATTAATTTAGTATTTTTATGATTCATAATATTAATTATTATTAAAAATATTTAAAAATAATATTTAATAATAAAATTTAATATAATTTGCAATTGTGCAAATTTTCGATTATCTTTTGGGCAAAACTT
>CATIWR010560553.1:0-26226 GCA_949677035.1 Omphalea diandra | reverse complement strand
AGCATTCCAAATAGAAGGTGCCAAATATATGTATCCGTACAATTCCAACCAGAAAAGTGCCAAAAAAGTGAATTAGTCATGGGACACACAAAGGGCAAAGTTGAAAAATTATTGTTCATGTCTCTCGCTCAAACGCCCACCACCATCAATACTTGCACTTAATCATCAAAACTGCAATTGATTACTAGTAAGAAATGAAAGTGTTTATTTTTCAAATTGGGTGTGATTTAATATTTTTAAAATTAAATTAAATACTAAATTGATCAGTTGGTCGATTTTTATTTGATCAATTTGATGGATTCAATTTATTGAATTATTTTTAAAAAATAAAAAATATTTATAGACAATATTAAGAAAGATTTTAAAAATATAACATAATGTGATGATATAATAGAAATATGTTTTTATTTAAACTTTGAGTATTTAAAATTTTATATTTTTTTATAGAAGAATGTAATTTTATATTGAATTAATTTGATTAGGTTATCGATTTTTATTGATTTTATTTTAATATTTTTTAGTGAGCTGATTTTTAACCCTTAATTGAACTAAATTATCAATTAATTTCTAATTTTACTAATTTGACTAACCAATTCAATTTGATTTGGAAAATTTTGATGAGAAGTAGCACTTACTATTCTAGCATTCTAAGTTGGTAGATTTATATTTTAGTCTTTTGATAAATCATTTATTTTAGATGAAAGAGATTTACAAATAAAAAAAATCCTTTTTACAAAAATTTGTGAAACATCATATCTATTTTATTGTTATTATTATTATATTATTATTATTAAATCTCTTAATTTTGGTACAAATGATTTAATTTTGAACAAATTGAAAATATCAACTTCATATGGTATGCGAAAATTGATTTTATATATAGATATGGGATTACTACTCACATTTAGAATTTTTCTATTATTCAATATTGATTTATTATGTTTTTATTATTTTTCATTAGTTTACTTATTTTCCCACCACTTCTTTATGCTCTCCTTCACTCCTTGAAAAACATCTCAGACTGAATATGTCGGATGCATTTGAATACTTGGAAGGAACTCTTCATGCTGCTTCTATGGCAGCTACAGTTTCTATTTCTTAACACTTTTTTCATTGAGTTATAATTTTACACAAAGAAGAAAACTCATGCTATTGAACGAACCGCAGTGTTAATTTCCAAAAGCTGGAGAACCTAAAAATCTCGTGAAATATGATTGAACCCAAGTCAGAACCAGCATAAAACAGACCCACAAATCCAAAATCAAGCAAACTTAGCACCCCAACCCATCATCATCACCATCACCAAAACAGAGAAATAACTGGAAGAATAAAGAGAGAGAGAGAGACGAGAGTTGGTGAGGTGGAGGAGGAGTGGTGGTGGGTTTGATGATGAGTGAAAACAATAATGATGATGAGACAAGGAGGGTTTGGTTCAAGATGTCAAGACTGTGGAAACCAAGCAAAGAAAGACTGTGCCTACATGAGGTGCAGAACTTGTTGTAAAAGCAAAGGATTTCAGTGCCAAACACACGTTAAAAGCACCTGGACTCCTGCCTACAGACGCCATCAGAGGCCTCAAAACCTTCTTCCTATTACTCCTGCTGCTATTCAACAACAGCACCCTCAACAACTCGACCCTAAAAGACTAAGAGAAAATCCATTAACTTCAGGTAATACCCTTTTCAAATCTCATTCCTTTTAGATCTGTCGATACTCGTATATCTTTTTTCTTGATATGAATAATACGGTCATGAGTATAGTAACCCTAGCCAAGCTATCTGCTTTCGTTTCCTTTCCTTTTTCTTTCCCTTTGTCTTTTTCTGTTGTAGATTTCAAGTACTGTGAATAGTTGAAGGGTGTAAGTCTGACAAGAAACACAGACTCTCTGCTTATTTTCCTTGTTGAAGTTAAATCTTTTGTTTTATAAAATCTTTTGCTTTACAACTTTATCAATTTATATTATAGGTCTAGAAGAAGGGAATTTTCCTGCTGAAGTGAACTCCATAGCTACATTTCGTTGCTTAAGAGTGAGGTCCATTGATGAGGAGGATGACCAATTTGCATATCAGACAAGTGTGAGCATAGGAGCCCATGTTTTCAAGGGTATTCTTTATGACCAAGGCCCTTATCAAGACAGCTCCTCCAGTCAGCACCAGCTGTTCCATCTGCAACAGCCTAATACTAGTAGGAATCATTTAACACATGCTTCCGGTGGTGCCCTAATCAATACCACTAGTACTACTTTAGCAGCAGCTTCAACTTCTTCTTCAGTTGCTGCAGATTCTTCATCACTTGCTCCTTCATATCCATTTGCCGTTAATTCTTTCATGTCCGGTACGCAAATTTTCCTGCACCCCAAATCTTAATTAGGGCTTAAAGAGATTTATATAAACTGCTTAATAAAACCCATCTCCCCTTCATCACCATTGCTATTTCATACTGTTGGCTATTGAACTATGGACATCAATAAATTCAGGAGTTCATGTTGATCATTTTAATTGTTCAAATGTTAATTATAAACGTATATAATCTAATAATATTGCTCAATTATATGGTAATCTTGTGTTTTATATTTAATTAATAAATGTGGGCAATTATTGTATACTATTTTGCCTTATTATTGACGTATATTTCTTTATAAATTTCTTCTGCTTTCTGGGTTCCGTCTCTATAAGGTTTCACATCGATCCCTTTGTTGTTTATGAACTTCGAAGCTGCTTTTTGCCTGTTTATACGTTTCTTTGTCGCCTTGAAACCAGACTACATGTTCCTACATATGTATGTAATTATGGAAAACTAGCTAGCTACCAAGATTTAAAGATAACCTTCTTTACATATGTTTGTTATTAATTGTTTGTATCACCAATGCATGGGGCATCAGACCCCAAAAATTCATGCACAAACAAACCAACCCCACATGGAACAACTGCAGAAAGAGGAAAATTATGTTCACTGCAAGTTTGAAAAGCTTCTAATTAGTTCATTAATTAGTACATTACTACTCTATATTTAATGAATATGATATATCTTTACTTCTTGTTGATTTCATTAGATGTACATGCATGTCTTACATTTTATAGTAATATGCACTACTTTATACATGTATATATATAATTTAAATCAAGCTTGTAAAAGCTTGGGGAATCACCCTAGAGCTATAAAGCACAAGCTAAACCCCTTAGGTTAGATACTTTTAAATTTTAAACTCAAAATAAAACATTAGGTGGGGGCATCTTTGTGAGATTTTAGGGAGAATCACTTTGTTTAATTACAAAAGCACTACTTAAGCTCTTCATGCCTTAGAACCCTTTTCACCTTATTATGCTAAAGAAAGTAGACCAACTATACATATAGTAAAAGATTGATACCCCTCAATGACGCAACCCACTCTGATATATTTAGTGTTTACATAAATGCTTGGTATAGTACTGTCAAATGCATCAGGAATCAGCCTCTTAATTAAATAAGTGATCATATATGCGTAGTGGATTCTCACTCAAAATAAGCTTCCTATGGCTTTCCTAAAATAGTTATAGGAAAAGAGAATTCCTGTAATGTGTAATTAAAGAAATGACTTCTCATGGAACATATCCTGCAACTTGGATGGAAGGAAATATAATTCAATCTAAAGTGATTGAGTGTTTACTTTTGCATTTTGATTGGATCATGTCATGCCTATGCATGATGATGAAGAATAATCGTATAGTGAATACAGGACCTTGCTTTTGGAGTTAGTTGGGTTTAACCGCTGCATATATTATATATTACTTTCTCTTGGACAATAACCATGTCCACACAGTTGTCAAAACACAACCCATATAAATGGAGGCTAATGATAGTATTGTTACACTAGCTTGCATTCAATAGTGTGGTAGCATGTTAGGGTATGTTTGAATCTTTTTTAGTTAATGTAAAATTTTTTATTAAATGTTTACTTTTTTGTATTTTTTTCAATTTTTATATTTATTTGGTTTACTTTAATTTTTCAGCTACAGAATTTTTTTTTTGTTCCACTTTGCATATCTATACAATCAAATTCTATAATTCCTTTTTTTTTATAGTCAAATGCAACTTTCATAATAATAATATTTATATTAGATCGTATTTGACTTTAATTTTTTAAATATATAGTTTTTCATTGTTTGTTATTTATAATATTTTTATTCGCCTAATATCTATCTAATCAAAAGTTTGTGTCTAAACCAGGCAAATGAAATTTAGGAGTTACATTATGATTCAGATAGCTCCGAAACTCTATTTAATTATTTTTCATACAAAATTATTTATTTAATTTATGATTAGTAGAATGTGTATACACCAAGTGAAAGTAAGAATTGTGTAGGATTGGAGATGAAAAATGTCATTAGTGATGTGTAGGTTGATATTAAAAATCTTATTGCTCTTTATATTATGATTCAATGAACTCATGTGCATACACATATGAGTGTGCCAGCCGTTAGATGAAGAGAAGTTGCCCATTTAACGGCTGACATGCTGTTTTGCACCAAATTGAAATGCTTAGCCTTTTACTTCATTAAGAATAGAAGAACTCTTTTTCATAATTAATCAATAGGGTTATACTTAAATGTGATTGTTTTCTCAAATCATCAACCATAAGTGTCCAGTATCCTTTTCCACTTCTGTTTGTTTCTCACCTTTATTTAAAGTAATTAAACAGTACAATGCTCATGATCTGCATGAGGTTATTTAATTTTTTAAAATATTATTTTTTATTTTAATTACAATATTTATGTTTATAATAAAAATAAAAATGATATAAAACATTAATTTGACTGAGTTTGTTAAATAAACTATACATATGTATTATGAGTTGACAAATTTAATGCAGCTATAATGTTTTTTACTCTTTTATTCAAACAATATAAAGTTACCTAAATTTTATAATTTATTAACATATTACTTTAGTTGTGGAATTTTAAATAATGATACTTTTGTTTTATTTCACTTTTATATCATTTTCTTTTTTCATATTTCATTTTGTAATAAGAAAAATATTAATGCACAATCAAAATAAAAAAAAACTTTATGTTATTTTTATATAAATTTTAGAATACAAATTATCAATCCAAATTATTTTGATGTTAGTTCATGGTATATTTGCGTTTTGAACTTTTTTTTTTATCTTTTTTTTTCTACTTTGTATAACTTTAGATTTTAGTGAATTATAGAGCATTTCAGAAAAAAAAAATTGTAATGATCATCTAACTTATATATCAAATATTTAAATTTATGATTAATTATTTTCCTGTTACCTAATAAATATTAAATCATACTAAATAAAATTATAGACACATCATAGTATAAAGAAGATAAATAAAATATGTGAAAAATTGACAAAATCTTTGAAAAATATATTAGATGACAAGCTTTTCAAAGGGAATATATACATGTGATTGCAAGTGTGTATAAATAAGCTTTAACTTCTAATTCATTTCCTATATAAGCAACTCTGATTCATTGGCTATATCAGTTGAAAATAATTCAGAAAAATGTTTAAACTTTATAAACATAAAAAATATTAAATCACATACTTAATAAAAATTATAAATACATCGTAAATGATACTTTATAGTATAAGTAAAAAAAATGAAAAAATTATATGAGATCTTTACAAAGTATATGATAGGATAAACTTTTTAAAAAGAATGTCATATTCTCTAATCAATTAGCTTTAGTTAAAGTAATTAATTAATCACCACTATTTAATAATTAGCTTCTTTTGTTAATCTCTAACTAATTTCCCATATAAGGCACACTGAATCATTGGCTTATATCAATTGAAAAGTATTCATAAAAGCTCAAGCATCTGAATCCATTAAGCTTATTGTATTTCCTAACATTTGTGCTAATTATTACAGTTTAAGATTTAAATTATTATTACTGGAGTATCATATTCAAGTGTGTCAACATAACGACCATTTATTCTAAAGTTTTTAATTTGTCCATGTTGCTGTTAATGTCATAAATTTATAATAAAAATATATTCTTTGGATGCTTTAGGTACACTGTGGTGCAACTTTTATGAAGAACATTAATCTATACATGCACTAGCGATATTACCAAGATTATTTTTTCAAATAAAAATTATAGACTTTCTCTGTCTCATTGAAATTTTTTACACATAATTTAAGAAAATATAATGAACACCATGCAAACTCATTTTTTATTCTTTCGTTGTGAATTTAATTTTGTATTTGTATACATTTATTTGTCTTAAAAATACAAAATTACAATTAGTTTAATATTTTCACATGATATTAATGAAGGATAAATGATGTTAATCACCGCTATATTATTATTGTTTTGTGAAAGTGAGCCATGCAATTTAGAACAAAGTATTCAATTATTCCTTTCTATTGTATGTCTGTTATTAATTAATTCAAGCATTATTCTTTTTCCTCTCATATATATATATATATCAATGTGTAATACTAGCTAGTTCTAGTTGTACATGCATTAAACAAACTGATGAAGTGCCAAATTCTATCGGATTGTTTAATGGTTAATTAGGTTTTACTGGGATTCAAAATTAGATCTAATGTGTATTGATCATTTGAATTATGATATAATAGTGATGAAATATATTTTAATGCTCTTATAGATTAACTAAGCCTTCGTTTGGTATAATTTTTTTTTTTATGCCATTTGCTATTGAATTTTACAATAGCACAAAAGGCAACAGAATTGATGTTAATCACCACCATTGAAGCCTCTCTACAAATCTGAAGCTTTAGATTGCAGTTCCCAGAAAGATTATAAGATGCTAGGCCCAGCATGCATTTTAGTTCTCTCATTAGTGATGATTATTTTGACTTGAGGATTAGGCAGGTTTGCTTAGCCAATATTTTGCTTTTAAAAACTGATAATCATCTGCTTATCTCTGGATATTTTGCATTATCAGCAGGAAATCTTCTCAACAGAGAATGCATCGAGCATTTATTATTTAATTTATTACATCAGTAATTAGTTGCAAATATATTATAGGCCTAATATTAATTTAAATTCAAATATCTGCATATTAGTGTGATTTTGGCTCAAATTTTAAAATTGTTAAAATAAGCCAAAATCATTAAATTAAGTGTAATATTAGCCAGTTTATATATTATATATTTATGGTATGATTTCCGATAAAATTTGTGTTAAAAAATAGTGAAATTTGATTAGAATATCTTTTATATTTATGTAATTTACAATATTGGCTTATAAGATATTATTAATTTTGATTCAAATGTAGGTTGGCTAATAGTACAAGTAATTTCATAATCAGACTGTTTTAGTAATTTTTAAAGTTTTAGTTAGAATCGCACTGACGTATAAAGATTTGAATTTAAATTAGCATCATCTCTATATTATAGATGCATATATATTTGAAAAAAAATCTAGTAATTCTTCTTTATGAGGAATACAGTTCTTTTGATATGGAGCTGCAAGCTTGTGGGATGAATATGAGAGAGAGACCAAGCCTTTGTGCTGTGCTCTTTTTAATGCTTTTATTCTTTGCAATCACGTACATAACTCATGAGCAGCTGCTAGCTAGTGATCAAATATACTCTTCCATGTCTTGCTCAGTTGCTGAATTTATTGAGATACTTGTCCATGTTATATTTATATATCATTTATTACGGTTGCAAAATTTTTTCTCTAGAATTTATTGCATGAAAAATAATTTATTTGTGAATGTTTTGAGAAAATCTTTTTTAGTGTTTATTAGAAAAATATTAATTTTTTAATTATCATAAAATTGGATCATAAAAAATTCTATATTTATATTAGTTATTATTCAATATGTGAAAAAAACATTATTAAAAATTGAAAAAAATTACATGAATTCCATCAGTTATTAATGATCAATGGTGGTCAAAGATAATGAATGGTAATAAACTTTTCAATAAATATGTGTTTATATGATTTTTTTTTGAAAATTATTTTTCCTTTCAAAAAAGAAAATCATTTTTTGATAAATGATTTAATTTTTTAACTGAAAAATATTTTTGATTAATCAATTTTTTTAAACACATCAAACAACAAAACAATTCAGAAAAATATTTTTTATAAAACAAAGTAATAGTTTCATTCTATAAGCGTTAGCTTGTCTTCTTTCTCTTCGTGCTGGGCATCTCTCTTATTTGAGTCGGTTTATAACAGGGACAATTTGATACTAAAAAGTGACGGCTTAGTGTTATAAATGATATTGGAATCATCAAGGGCATTTTGAAATTATCTCACTATTATTGTTGGATTAAGAATGAGTAATATTTAATAATGCAATTTCCAACACCCATAAAATAATCATAGAAAAAAATTCATAAATAATGGAGATTTGCTATGAATTTGGAAAAAAATTTTGATCGGTTTAGAAAGTAGAAATCAATTCTCTATCAATTAAATGTTTATTATGGAATTTTACAATTTGAAACTTTATGATTGATAGACATTTCATAGGCCAAGAATGCGTTTGGTATAAATGAATTTTACAGTTTTTGTAAAAGTTTATTTATAAATTCATATTTTATATTTAATATCATTGAAATTTTATTTAAAATTCTATGCTATTAACTCCTTAAAATAGATGATAATAACTAAATTAGATTCTATCTAATTTGACTAAATTTTCACATAAAGTTTGAAGTTGTAATTTTTTTTTTATAATGACAAAAAACTCCTTCAGCAAAAAAGTCGTTTTTTACTCTCTTTTCTTTTTTCTTTTAATTTTTCACTCTCTTTCCATTTTCTTTTTTTTTTTTCTCTCATTCTTCCTCTTTTACTTTTTTTAATCTTTATAAAAATTTTTAAACAATAATATAAATATATTTTTATGAAAACAAAATATTTATTGAATATTAAACTTAAATCAAACATAAGATTCATTTTATTTAAAATAAATTCTATTTTTATTTTATAGTGTGCAAATATAAAAATCTATTTAAATAAATTCTATAAAAAAATTCTTTTACAAATTAAAAAAATTTTAAACTATAACTGAGTCTCTTATGCCAACAAAATGACTGAGTGTAATAAACATTATTTTGAAAACAACTTACTAGTTAGACTGGTAAAATCAAGAGGTGGAACAGTACAATTCAATTAGATTTGGCTTGATTTTTAAGGTAATTTTTATATTTTTAAGTAATATAAATATATCCATACATTTATAATATTTTTATTTTTAAAAATTATCATAATAATAGTTTTTTGAATTTTATTTGTTATTGGACCAATTAAGCTGAGCTGATCAAACTGATTGGACTAGTTGATCTGAGAATCAATCAGTTGATCGATTCACTAACCGTTCCAATTTTAAAAACATTAGTAATCAGATTGTTGGTGTGATTTTTTATAATTGCCCCATGTTTATTTTTTCATTTCAACAATAATTTTTTATTTTCTGAATATTGGTTTGTTTGACAAAGAGTAGGATATCAAATCTTAAAAAAAAAAAGAAGTAATTATAAGTTGTCTTCTTTAATTATTTGTTTGCTAAACAATGTTAAAAATACAAAATTGCAAATTTCATGGAAAACCAAATTAGAATGAGTCAAACTCATTTATTGGATATTATAAATGATTTTATCAATAAGAAAAAATAAATAAGAAAATCCAAATTAATCTAAAAATCTAAAAGTGAAAACCTCTCATATACATTAGATATGAGAATCTCTAGGACTAAATCCCAATATTAGAGTGTATTTGATATTAATTAATTCTATAATTTTTACAAAATTTAATTATAAATCTATATTTTATATGTTTGGTATAAATAAAAATTTTAAAATTTTATTTTATTAACCCTTTTGAATCGATTATAACTAAACCAAATGTGTTCAAATGAATTCTAAAATTATCAAAAAATTTTATTATAAAAATAACATTCGTACTAAAAATGTCACTTTCTTTCTACTTTTTTTTCCTTTACTTTTTTTTTAAATACTTTTTACTCGTTCTCTCTCCTCTCTTTTTTGTTATATTTGTAAAAAGTTTAAAAATTAATACAAGGAAATTTTTATAAAAATAAAATATTGTATTCAATTCTAAATTTAAACTAAATATAAATTTTATTTTCATTTATAATGAATTTTTTATTTTATAATATATCAAATATAAAAGTTTATTTATAAATAATTTTTATAAAAAATTTATTTATAAATGGAATAAATTTTAAAATTTGACTGATCCTATGCTAATATCTAATGGTGAAGTTGTACATGCTTCAAATTATACTGATTTAACATGCTTTGGTTGAAATATAAATTTAAACTTTTCTATGCGGAGCAAAAAAATTTTGAAATCTATCCGCAAAAAGTTGATGTCTGGAGAAATTTGAGTTTTTAACAGGCCTCCAAGATTGGTTTAAAATATTCTATTTGACTCTAATTGAAATTAATTTAATTCTAAGTGGCCTAATAATTTTAAAAATTTAAAATTTTTTATATACTTGCAATTATAGTTCATACTTTTAAACTTTACACATGAGATCTATTTTTTAATTTAAGTATCAAATATAACGTAATTACAAAATTAGGAAAAAATAGATTATAATTGATTGATGCTTAATTGTTTAAATGAATAATATACTAATTGATAAAAAAATTAATTACTACATGGATAAAAAATACGCTCATTTTTTCTAAATTTTGTAATTAGACTATAATTGATACTTAAATTAAAAAATAAATATCAATTGTAAAGTTTAAAAGTACGTGTTATAATTAGAAATCTACAATAAATTCTGAATTTTTATGGTCATTAGACCATTCTAAGGTGATTTGACATGAAATGATTTGTAGATTAATTTAATTAATTATATTTAAATTATAAAAATATTAAAATTTATTTTAAAAATTAAAATTATTAGTGACTCGATCTTTTTTGATTTAAAATCTAAAAAATAATTTAAATTTTTATATATATATTGAACAATAATCCAATTCTATTTTAAAAAAATCATAATTTAAAATTAAACCTATCTAAAAATTTACCTAACTCAAATTCATTTTATTTGTTTTTCACTTTTTTTTTTAAGGGAAGTTTCTCTGAAGTTACTAATATTATTGTACACTATTTTCTATGATGCATGCTTTGAACCGATATGATGTCTACATATTATGAATTATTAACAAATTGGATGGATGAACAATTATAATACAGATTCAACGCACGAAAACTCTTGAAAGGAGAGGTTTTCACTTTGAAAATGTTTTATTTCATAAAAATCATTAAATGTGTTTGAAATATTTTAGATTGATACTGTAATTTTGAGAAAAAAAAAAGTACACATACGGAACGAAATCCAAGCATACAAGCCACACATAGATGCGACTCGCTCCTAGCAACTATGATAACCTACAACACCGACGATCTGCCCCTACCATTCCCAAGTCAATTTGAATATTCTTCTCTCTTTTTTTGAATTTTTATTAGATTTTTTACTAGGTTTAATAGATATTTTTATTGGAAATTTACAAGGTATAGTTATTAGTAATTTATCTAATCATTGTGCAATCTATCTTACCATTGTAATGTTTACTGTTGGTTTTTCTCTTTTTTATTTTCACTGTGGTAGTTTTTATTTTTATGTTACACTATTGTGGATTTTGTCATCATTTTTTAGATATTAAGAACCAAAAGAAGGAGAAAAGAACATTTGAGCAGTTCTTTTAATTTTGATAATATAAATTTTTGTAGCAATTTTTGTGTGTCATTATTTTAAAAAAATTACTAAGAGGAATAAATATTTACAAAAAAAAAAAGAGAAAAAAGATTGATGAAGAAAATAAAAATAAAAAAGAAAAGAGTGAATGATATTTTTTCATTTTTAATGAATTTTCTACTATTAATTTTCATTATAACACTTATAGACAATTAATATTTATTTTTTGAATATTTATTAATTATTACCATCTCATTTATTTTTATAATTAATATTAATTTAGACAATTATCTTTAATAGTATTTTTTGGTAGGATCTCATAATTAGTTGCTTCAATATTTACTATAAATGTATATATTTGTAAGAAAAATATTTATAAATAGGGATAAGGTACAAATTCACCTTTAATATTTGATCGCGTAAAATAAATAAGCCCCTTAAGTTAATGTTGAAATAATTAACTTATAAAATTAGTTATTTTGATTATTTAAGCCCTGATTTAAATAAAAGTTAAACGAAGGTTAACTCACTGATGTAAAATATGGAATATGCATAAAAAAATAATATATTGGCAAATAATTCATTCAAGAATTAACTTTTGAGCAAAAGAACAAGAATTAAAGAGAAAAGACATATAGGTAAATTAAGCAACAAAAGTAACTAATTCAAAAATCAATATCTAATTTGTGATCAACTGTACAAAAGTTTCATCTAAACTCTACACTTGGATACCCTGAAAATGTACAAAAGCTTCAATGATAAAAAAAAGTGCTCCTAGAAATATGACACGTAAAAAGCTTTAAAAAACTTCATCTAAGGTCCTACAAATGTACAAAAACTTCAAAATCAATACCCAGAAGTGCATGCCCTCTCACCATACTGAAAGGGGAAGAATTATGACAGGCAAAAATGGAGGTTAACACTAACCATCAAAATCTTTCTCCAGGCAAATCATTATCTTGTTTCAGTCTTGTTATGCAACACATGCAATCTAGGCTTGGAAAAAAAAAATATTGAATTATTTTGTCTTTTAATTTTAAAACCTTTCGAATCACTATGAGATCACATATTCAAAATATTTTGAGCTTATGGAAAGGATGATATTGAATCTTTTGGTCTTTTAAGCTCATGTTATCACCCTAATCAATTTCAATGAAAACACAAGTGGATTAGCATACTTGCCATCAGCCGTAAAAGCCCAAGTGTAGATTTATGATAAATATTCTGCAAATTTTCAACTTGCACAATTGATCGATATGCTCGACGTCGACGCAGCTTCCCTCAACAAATTCAGGAGCTAAACTCCTACACTTTTGAAAACCAACCTAACTTTCCCAACACCATTAGCTTTTGCAGATCTTGACCTCCTCACCCACTCAAAATTGACATTGTTCCCATCTTCCTCCTTCCTTTTTCAAACTCATGTCAGGCCGGATAAGCTTTTGAAACCTTGAAATTTGGTGTTTGGTAGTTGAGAAAGTGTTGGAAATTGAGAGGAAGAAAGAATATTCACTAAAAAATCCTAAATTGATTCTAAAAATCAGTATCATAAAGTGATAACAGTAACCAATTCATTCAAGAAAAAGATAATAAGTAGAGAAGATGAAAGAATGAGGGAAAGAGAAAGAATTCCTAAGATTGTCACTATGATACCAAATCGTTATATGATTAATAGTCATAAAAAAGAAAAATTCAAAGATTATCACCTAATAGAGTTCGAAATTGAACTCTAATTGATAAATCAATGGAGAAATTGAGGAAAAGAAGACTAAGAATAGAGAATAGTAACAATAAAATTGCAAAAGAAAAGGAAGAGAAAATAAGAGAAAAGAAATTAGGGGAAGAGAATAAAATTTAGAGAAAAACCATTTGTCTCTATTTTGAAGATTAAACAGGAGAAACATTTTCTCCTCATTTGAAGTAGGGGGCTTAAATAACAAAAATAACTAATTTTATAATTTAATTGTTTTAAAATTATCTCAAGGGGCATATTTATTCCCCGGGTCAAGTATTAAGGGTGAATTTGTATCTTATCCCTTATAAATACGTCTTCATACTTTTTATATTTGCACGAATGCCCATATTTCGTTTTTTACATTTAAAATAAATGTCGTTTTCCTGCGTCCATATCCATTTTCACGTTTCTTTGTTTTGGTGTTTCTCATCTCCGTACTCCCTAAAATGCAATTATACAAGTCATGAATTTCACTAAATCTTCCATATCCTCAAGATCATGCGAGCTAGTTGTCAACGGGTATAAAATAGATAATTAGATTCTAATTTTTTTTTATCCCACCGACTATATAGTGAGATTATAAAGTGAAAATCACCCTTAGATTTACAGTTTAAGTGTTACTAATTTTAAATTTTATTAAAAAACTAATTTAAATTTATTCGTCAAATTGAAGGTCTGTCGTACAATATATTAATATGCCATAATGCCATGATTCGTATTTAAATACTTAATTGTAGTTGTTTCAATATATAATTCGTATGCTTAGAAAATTAATAGATGTTGTTTGAGAATTCAAATTAAAAAGAATTTAATAGAATAAATATTATTTTAATGATATTCTTATTTGGAAATTTTATGCTTGAACATTTTTATTTTTATTTAAAAAATAAATGTTTTGATGAAAAGTCAAATTAAATCTAAAGTTATAAAATGTTGAGAAATTTTATTTAATTAAAAATTTAAATAAACTTACTTTATTAATCTTATAAGTTAAATTGATGTTATATTTATTTTAAATAAGTAAAGATATTTAAAAAATTAATTTACATTCAATATGGATTCATTTTAAATAATTAAATTTAATTGAATTTTATTAATTTAAAATTTATTTTTTGAAAAATATTATTAAAATGAAAAATTCTACTAATATTTTTTTTCTCACATTATCAATTCCAGACAAGGGACCATAGTATTGAAGTAAAATGCTTAATATTAAATATATAGTTGACTAACTTTATATATTCAAACACTTGATAACATCTTATGTTGACCACATAGCGAAAATATATAAATAACAAAGGAGTAATAATAAATAAAAATTATTATATCATCCAATATGTCCAATACGCATTACACTATTATGTGACCATTCTTTGGAACATGGTGGTTGTTTTTTTTTTTTTTTGGAATTTTGAGTTGCTTTGTCATCCCTAGCATCTGGATTTAGTCTGTACCAAATAGTCAAGTGACCCAACGCCTGATCTATTTTCAGATTTTACCCACTGATAATTTCAGTAATAAATCCATCCCATTTCTCAATAGCAACTCCAAATGTGTTTCTCTTTTTTATCATCCAATTATAAATTTATATAATATTTTAGTTTCCTCAAATAGTTTACAATTGATAAGATGATTACTGAATTTTATTCAAAATAAGATATAAATTTATTAAATCAAAAGTTTTATGTACAAGTGTTTCATATGAAAATGCCAATATTCACATAAATATGTTGTCGTATAGTTTTAGGCATACAATTTTTATGGTCATCAAGTTTAGTTATTTTCACATGGTTTATAAATTTTAGTATATTAAAACTTTGCTGTGACTCCCTGAATCACCATCTCACTTTTCTTCTGAATGTCCAATTTAATCAAGATTAATATATTTTTTTGGTCAACACTCAATACATATGCAAATGCAATCCACAAATGATAGTCTGCATTTGAGCTTTTGAAGGCGTTTACATACAAAAAGTGTAGTGCGACTCTAGAATCTCCCTTGGAATACGGTAATTAACTCTATGGTTGTCATCTATATTCATTCCACCCATGATCGATCTACTCATGTTCATTCCATCTGTGGTCGCTTTACTTGTGATGGCTTTTGCCTATGGTCACTTCACTCATGTTCGCTCCTCTCACGTCGCTAACTTAACACATCATTTGATCATGAATTTATGGTCACTTACTTCACATGTCCTATATGACTATAACTTCATTGCCATCCACTATTATGACAGTTTATAAAAGTCAAAACCATGTATAAACAAACAATGTCTCTCAACCATCCATATTTGTGTATAAAGTGCTATAAGAATGCCCAAAATAGTAAGCATTAAAGTTAAGAACTATTTTCTAGAGTATGGCCTTTTAGCATAAAACGACTGACTTCAACACTTATGGTACCTCAATTTGGACATGGCTAAATGTGACTATGAACTTATAAGGACAAATTTTTATTTTATACATGATTTTTTAAGAAGTGATTGTCTAAAAAATTATGTCTATTTTTTAGGATATGATATCATAATCCAAAATGATTGCTTGGATATCAATCTCTTCATAATTTGATTGGTCAAATAAGTATCACTTATATGTTCTCGGAGTGGCAGTTTAAAATCTTTATGACTTGATCCATGCTCTTCATTTTACAACTCATCAATGGAGCCATTAGACTTGAATGCTTCATTTTTTAGTTTGTTAAATCCACTAGTTAACCATTTTAAGGAATGGTTCGCCCTTTTGACGACTGCAGTTAATCTTGCACCCCAATGATATGAGAAGTTGGTTGCATATTCCTATATGCATTGAAATCTGTGACCATGAGCCTTGTCCATACCATACCATTGGTTTGCCCTTGAGGGTTAAATGGCTTAACATTTTTATTTTTATAGTTCAAGCAAGAACTATTATATGTTAGCCAAAAGTACACTCATAATTCCTCAAAATTCTTCTATTAATGTAGTCTTTCTAATTTAGAGTGAAGTTTGAGCATGATTAAGTTCATTATTATTCTGATCCGTTTTTACTGCAATGTTTATAGCTTCAAAGTGATGTTCATTATTTTGGGTCTTATGTTCTTCATTAAGTTGACCAAAATAGCTTGCTATAGTAGTAGTCGAACACCTTATAGAATGAACAACTTTTTTATTATTATATGGGCAATTCTCTAATAAACTTGTTAAGTGACCAACTGAATTGCTCAATTTCTTTACTGAACTTTGAATGGTTTTTTGGACCAAGCCATTGTTTCTAAAAGTTTATTAAATGACTATGAATATTTGGTAGTGAATAAATTATGGATATCATGATTCTCTGTGGCCACATGAAACACATTGAAGTCAAATTCTTTTGCATATTTATACTTCTATCATTTAAGATACTGTCGATTGCTTGAACATATCCATCTTTAAAAGCTAAAATATAAGGGTGATTTATTATCTCAATAAATTTTCACATGCTTGTAAATATTTTGATCAATTTATGGTCACTTTACACCTCGTTTCAAGTGGTATACATAGATTAGTCTGATTGGGTGTGCTAAAATTTATTTATGTTTAGAGTAATTTCTCAATCTTAGTCATTCATCAAGATTGATTTTTTAATGGAAAGAATAAGTTCGGGTATACTCAATTACAAGAAGTACGTGCGGTGAAATAATTGAATGTTATTTTCTTTATTTTAACCATTAGAAACCAAAGCTATATTTAAGCCTTTGGAAACTTAAACCCGATTAAGTAAACTTTATAAGCTGAAGAATTATAGACTACGAAAATTTAAAACTAAACTTTGCATATAAAAAGAAAATTAGAAATGCACGGTGCTTCAAATATACAATGAGAAAGTCTATATATATAGACCTACATACACTACTTATCACGGTAGGATTTGAACTTTGATTTCCAAAAACTCTAAGAGAATAAGAGCATGTTTGGCCTTGCTATTGAAAAAATCTAATTTTGGGATAAAAACAAAAATAGAAGAGATTCTCTCTTCTAATTGATTATAACATTTTTTCAACATGAGTTTTATGAATAGAAAATTTGATTTTAAAAAAAATATCTTTGAAGATTTTATTAATAACAACTTTTTACTTATAAAATTCATATTCAATAAATCTATAATCATATGTGAGGAATAATTTCTTATATTTTTTTATCTTAAAATCAGATTTTTTTAATAACAATTCCAAAGATGATTTAAGATTTCTATTATAAGTACATAAGTTGAAGAACTTCATGATAAAAGAATTTATCTTTGTAATTATGTAAGCTCCAACATTTTTAACTCATAATTTAAGTAGAATGGCACCTCCACATACCATTTCAAACCTAACATTTATCTTAACTAAGAAAATGTGTTCCTAGTCCATTACTAAATTGTACTTTATTGGGTCCATAAATCATGATTTATTGGATTTCGATCTAATATTTAATTCATCTATGATCTATAAATTTTGGTTCATTAAAACTTAGTTATGACCTTGTGATCTATTATCCCACTTTTGGATCAAAAATTTTATTTTAATCAAGATTAATATACTTTTGATTCAACATTCAATACATACGTGGTCCACAAATGATGATTTATATTCGAATTTTTATAGTCACTTATACACAAAAAGTATAGTGCGACTTCAGAATCTCTCATTGACTATGGTCATCAACTCCATGATTATCATTTATGGTTGCTCTATTTATGATTGCTTCACTTACGGTTGCTTCACTTGTGGTCACTTTATCCATAATCACTTCACACGTAATCGCCTCACCCATAGTCATTTTACTTGTAATCACTCTTACGGTCACTTCACTGTCACTATATTAAATAGATATATATAGAGATGATACACATTCAATGATTTTTCCTTTAACATTTTTCTAATTATTTAACACGAGCTAAAAATGAATTTACCATTTCAACGAGGGATAAACTTGTCATTATATTTATGCATCTTCTACAGTACCATTATGGTACTGTACAATTTAATCATTTATTATTACAATCACTTATTTGATTAATAATTAATCTTTATCTATGCAAATATTTACTATATTTTATCTTTATCATTTATAATTAAATATATTTAAGTTGTTCCTATCTTTTCATGTCCTAATTTACTAATAATTATATTTAATAAATCAATAAATTAGTAAAAAAATTATTTCCAACATTTTTTGATATTGTTAATAAATTTATTTATTAAAAAGATCAAACTTTTATATACTCATTGAATTCTATGAATTCATTTAATTGACCAAATCAAAATAAATATTTTATTTTTGACTAAATTCAATCTATTTTTATAAAAATAACTTATTAAAATTTAATAATAAACTATTTAAATATAAATTATATTATTTAAAATTAATCACATTGTAAATAAAATATTTTATTTTTTAAAATTTTATTCATACCTAAAAATTTTTAGAACCATATAACCTACCATAGATAAAAGAGTTTTAAATTTTATTAATTTATTCAGCTTAAATATTTATTTTTATTAACTAGAGTGTAGGTCTATTATTCTTTACCTAACTAACTAAGTATTATTTTAATGACTCTATTAACTAAAAATAATTTATATTTTGCATTTATCAACTATTATGAATCTCGTATATATATATATATATATATATATATATATATATATGATATTTTATTTAGTTAGATGTAATTATAAATTATGGCAAGTTTAAGATGATAAATTCATTATATTCAATTTAATTACGACAATTATTATTAATTTATTGATTTAAAAATTATAATAAATAAAAATGATAATTTGCTATATCTTATATAAATTGCAATGATTTATCTTTTTTATTATAATAAATTATAATTTAACTTGCTTTGTATAAGTTGTACTCATTCATTTTTAATAGCAATCACCAAATATAATTCTACTAACAATTAAAATATATAAATTTATGAATAATTTATTTATTATAATAAATTATAATAACTTAAGATGAAAATTTTATCTTTAGCGTATTGATGTAATCTCATTTTTAGATTTTTATATTCAATATATTTAAATTCAAATTATTGGATTTTATACTTGAAGAAAAGATTATAAATTTTATTTTTTTAATATTATAGAGTTTAGATTTTTGAATTTTTTTATTTTTTATTAAAATTATTATTATTGGAATTAAGATAGTTGTAGCCACAACTTAAATAGTATTAAAATTTATAAATAAAAAATATGCTAATTTTATATTTTTTTATTGTTAATAAATCATCAAATTATTTTAACTTGAAATGGATTTATGAATAACAATAACTTATATATTCTCTTAAATTCAATTCAATATTGATATAAAACTAAAAAAAATGACTTTAAATGATAAAAATTTTTATATACAAAACTTGATAGTATTAAAAATAATTTAATTATTGGTAAAATGTATACCAATTTTATTTTTTAATTAAAATAAAATTAAAATCAGCCAAAATTAAAATGACAAGTTTTTATTAAAGCATAAAATTGACAAATAAGCTGAATATTTTTAAAAGTTTTGTCGCTGTATGTAGAATGACTTAGTTAAGTAAAAAAATTATATCTATATTCTAGCTAATAAAATAAAATTATTTATATCCTAAATATAAATAACTAATTAATATATAATTCAAAAACTTAGATGCCAATAAAAGTTTGATAGAAAAATAAAAAGATGTAAATATTTATTACAACGAGAATAATGTTAAATAAAATAATTATTTTTAATATATTTTATTTTTCAATTTAATAAATTATTTCTAAAAAAACAGATTGAGTTTAGAAAAAAATAAATATTTAAATTAGATTCACGAAAGTTTACTTTGTTTAAAAAATAAATCTGCTGGCAATATCAAATACTATAGAAAGTATTATCTTTTTTTTTTAATTTTTACTAAATTTATTAATTACTAAATGTAATGATTAGCAAATTAAGACATTAAAGATAAGAAAATTTAAATATATTTAGTTCTAAATGATAAAGATAATGTGTAATAAATATTTTTATAGATAAGTACTAATTATTGATAAAAATAAATAATTGTAATAATACATGATTAATGTTAAAATAATAAATTGAATAGCTAAAATTTAAAATGGTATGGTATCATAATGATGCTTTAGAATGATCTGATATTTTATTAAATTAATCATAAAGCAAATTTATGGTGGAACTCTTCTAATCTATTGCACAACACCTTGGCAACTAAACCCAATGTCCTCTAACTCAAATGTGCTTTTCAACAATCATGGATTCGGGCAATATTTGCTTTCCCTCATATATTTTATGGGATTTGTAAATTATACTCAAAATTTGTACCGGTTTCTTTGTCATTTTAACGGCATGAAAATGCGCAAAATTCACATTTCTAGTAATAGTTCTTTTTATACAATTTCATATTTAAAGAATACTGAAAATATTTAACAAAATAAAATGATTAATATTTTAATATATAAATCATTAGGGTGAGTACAAAATATAAAAAATCAGAATGAACAAAAATTTATTAAAATTAAATAAAAATATTTTAAAATATATGAATTGAATCGATCAAAATTATAATTCAGGATGATTTTGACTTTTAGTTATATCAGAATTAAATTTAATGAAAATGAATAAAATAAAAATATATTAAATATATTTTACATTTTTATATATACATGTATTCTTATAATTTCATTATATGTACATTTAATTTTTTTTTTTATATTTGTATTATAAATAAACATTGAATATATAAATGTTATATATGTCAATTTCATATATATATACACGCGTGCACACACAAATTTATTATAATATATTTTTTCATTAAATACCCGAATTATATTGAGCCGAAGTATAGGTCCTATATATCTAAATTAAAAGTCAATTCAGTTCATTATCGATATATTTAAGAATTGATCCATTTTCAGCTGTTCCATTTTGAAATTATCGATTTTCAATTTGAGACCGAGACTTTACAATCTCCAAACTAGATCGACATAAATCATAAAGTTCAACTAATATGCAGATAATAAGAAGGGAAGAAGTTGGGCCAACACGTATAGCGGAAGCCCAATCCATCCAATCAAATGGGCTCGTCTGAAGTCCACATCAACCGTTTTGGCGCGAAAAGCTAATCTTTTCCCGCCACACAATCTCAGGCGAAGAAAAGAATGCATTCCCCAAATCTTTTCCCTCCATAATCCATATCCACTGTTCTTACCCTCGATCTGCAGCCATGGCTTCCGATTCTTCTCCAGCCCCTTTCAATAACGGTATCTCTCTATTCCTTTGTTTTTCTTTCGTTTTTACGTATTATCATGTGTTTTAATGATTTGAATCCAAACAGGGCCTTCCTCTCCCGATGACTCCCTCTCCAGTCCCATCGCCAACACATACTCCTCCCCAGCCAACGCCTCTCGACGCAACAGACGCAGAGGCAGATCCACTACCCCTGCCGTCACACCTCCCCCCCAATCCCGCTTCGCCACGTCGGAATCTACGCCTACTCCCCACAGGACCAGATCCAATGGCCGCCAAGTCCCAGTTTCCACCCCGTCATTTTCATCCGACGGCCCACTGTCCTCCGAAGGAGGCGATGATATGGACGAGGCCACACCCACATTCGTGTGGGGCACCAACATTAGTGTTCAAGATGTTAAGGCGGCAATCCAGATGTTTTTGAAGAATTTTAGGGATAATAATAATAGTAGCAGTCAAAGTCAAAGGAGTAGTGAGATGGTATTTGAGGAAGGGAAGTATATGAAGGCGATTGATAGAGTGCTGGAAGTTGAAGGGGAGTGGCTTGATGTTGATGCCTGTGATGTTTTTGATTATGATTCTGATTTGTATGGGAAAATGGTTAGGTACCCTCTTGAGGTTTTGGCAATTTTTGATATCGTTTTGATGGATATTGTGAGTTTGGTTAATCCATTGTTTGAGAAGCATGTGCAAGTCAGGATTTTTAATCTTAAGACTTCTACCACTATGAGAAATCTCAACCCTTCTGGTAATATTTCTTTCTCTTGCCTGTTTTCTATTGCTTCAGTTCAGTTTCCCATTTAGTGTTTTAATTTGATCAAGAATTTATTGTGTGAAATTATGGGGTATGTTAACTTCTTTGCTGGAACTTTTCAAGGGTGAATTTTAATGGGTCAATAAGTAGTCATTTGAACCCACTTAATATGTAGTCATTGCTAGTTTTCAGTAGATTACATATTAATGAGTGGTGCGCTGTGTTAGTGAGAAATTGGATTTTCTTGAATATTTTTATGGGATTCTAGACATTGTGATAGCTGGTTGCGTTTTTCTTTTTTCCAATATTATTGGCTTTGTATTTGATTTTGGTAGTACTTTCTGCATGTCAATATTTTAATGGATTGAGGGTGTAATTTGTTTAGATATTGAGAAGATGGTGTCCCTCAAGGGAATGATAATTCGTTGTAGTTCTATAATACCGGAGATCAGGGAAGCAATATTTAGATGCATTGTGTGTGGATACATTTCTGATCCAGTTATCGTAGATAGAGGTAACTTCTGCAAGCTGTTTGTTTGGTTAACTTCGTTATATACTATTATGTTATATGATGTTATGCCACTTGTTGCCTATTGGATATTATCAGGAAGGATAAGCGAACCTACGAAATGCTTGAAGGAAGAGTGTCTTGCCAAGAACTCTATGACACTGGTTCACAATCGGTGCAGGTAACAACTATCTTAGTTTGGTTTGTTAATTTGTTTGGCTAATGGTCCAAATCTTGTTCTTTTTTGGGACTCAAAAATAACTTTTCTTTAGATAGCCTATTTACTGACTTTCAGACTCAGAATTTTGGTATCTCAATATGATGGAACCATAATTAACTCCTGCTTAAATAAATCAGATTTGCTGATAAGCAGATAGTGAGGCTCCAGGAGACACCTGATGAGATCCCCGAAGGAGGAACACCACATACAGTGAGCTTGTTGTTGCATGACAAGCTTGTGGATACTGGAAAGCCTGGTGACAGAGTTGAGGTGAGACCACAATATATCATGTTGTCTGACTTCAGAAATGAATCCTGGAATTTCTGTCTTTCCAATTAATTTGTTCCTGTTTTCTCAATAGGTCACTGGTATTTATAGAGCTATGAGTGTCAGAGTTGGGCCCACACAGAGAACTGTAAAGTCATTATTCAAGGCATGTTTCAACCTTTTATTGTTATGAGCTTAAACCTCTTTAGGCGTGTCTTAGATTATTTTTTAGGGACAATGTTACCTGATTTGATGATCATTTCCTTTGGACAGACTTACATTGATTGTCTTCATATAAAGAAAACTGACAAGTCAAGAATGGTAGCAGAGGATCCCATGGAAGTTGATAATGCCCCACGTAGAATGGAGGAAGATGTTCGATTTGATGACGCCAAGGTATGCTAATGCATACTTCCATCTCTTGTGGAAAGAAATTTTGTTTGTGCTGTCAACTTCAGTTACATTCTCGTTTGAAATTGCAGATAGAGCAATTAAAGGAATTGTCAAAACAGCCTGACATATATGACAGACTAACAAAGTCTTTGGCACCAAACATTTGGGAGCTGGATGATGTAAAGAGAGGGCTTCTGTGCCAGGTATTTCTACAAGTTTGGAAGTGAAATTACCTTACTGCCTCATAAGATAGATTTCGTAAGATTCCCTTTCTTTAATTATAGTTTTGGTAGTAACTGTTAGTTGATTGCCCAAATGTAGCTCTTTGGTGGGAATGCCCTGAAGTTGCCATCTGGTGCTAGCTTCCGTGGTGATATCAATATCCTTCTTGTTGGTGATCCTGGAACCAGCAAGTCCCAACTGCTCCAATACATTCACAAATTATCTCCCCGTGGCATCTATACTAGTGGAAGAGGGAGCTCTGCTGTTGGTTTGACTGCTTATGTTAGCAAAGATCCAGAAACAGGGGAGACGGTACAACTCTCTGTTATGATTGTTTTTTTTCACTTTCATCCATGTGGTCGTACATGAATGTAAAATTTTGGAAATTTTAATGCTTATGATGTAATTTTATAGGTTCTGGAGAGTGGAGCACTTGTTTTGAGTGACAGAGGAATATGCTGTATTGATGAATTTGATAAAATGTCTGAAAATGCAAGGAGCATGTTACATGAGGTTGGTTATATTCTTTCTTTCACAGAATTTTACAGGAATTTGATTTTCTTTCTTTATGCACTAAAAAAAAGTATCATTCACTAACTGGTAAATTTCATTCTCTGAACAAGTGTTGGATCTGGGAATCTAAAAGAGCAGGCATATATTGTAGGGGTCCCAGGTTATGGGTGAGTTGATTGGAAATTCCAGAAAATGATTGTGATAAGAAGAGCTCATTAGAGATAACTCTTCGATCTCAGAACTGGTGCACTTTAGAGAATTCTTTGATCTCAGAACTTAGAACACTGATTTTTATTTTTTCATAGTGAAAAACTTTCCCTTACATCTCTGATTAACTTTTAAATATAACATGGGAAAGTACAGACAACCACTGAAAATAACTATGCACAATCTGAACCACAAACAACACCAAAACTACCCAACCACGAGGAACTGATAAATAACCACCTTTATTCCTTCAACAGACCTTAGTCCTTGTTCGGACTGAAGAATGGTATAGAATGCATCAATGATATGTCACCTCGCTTCATGCTTTTAAACACACTTAGCTTCAGGGTTTTAAACAGTCTTTCTGGCATTCAAGTGTCTGATTCCATATGATGGAAGTGTTTACATTCATTGTAATTCATGCAGGTGATGGAACAACAAACTGTTTCCATTGCAAAGGCTGGTATTATTGCTTCCCTTAATGCTAGAACATCAGTATTGGCTTGCGCAAATCCTATTGGTTCACGCTATAATCCTCGATTGTCTGTGATTGACAACATACACCTTCCTCCTACCTTGTTGTCAAGGTACGAGATATGATCCTGTGCAATGCAACCCTACTAATAAAGAGATTTATGAACTGCAAAGTACTTATTGCCTTGCTTATATGCATCTGATTATAATGTAACGTGGCAGCACAAAGAACACTGCAAATTTCTACTGTAGTTCTTGATGTTTTCCTTTGTTTTGATTGCTAAATAATGAATCTGTTCGTGGATGCTGTCTCAGGTTTGACCTGATATACTTAATTCTTGACAAGGCTGATGAGCAAACAGACAGGCACCTTGCCAAGCACATTGTGTCATTACACTTTGAGAATCCGGAGGTCTGAAGAATTATGTCAAACTTCTTTTTTTGAGAGACTATTTTCAATGATTTCTCAATCTTGAGTTCTCTCAATGTGTTCTTTTGCAGATTGCCCAGCAGGATGTCTTAGACATTGCTACATTAACTGCATATGTTAGCTATGCTCGTAAACATATTCACCCACAGTTATCTGATGAAGCTGCTGAAGAGTTGACTCGAGGATATGTTGAGATGAGGAGGAGAGGAAATTTCCCTGGTAGTAGCAAAAAGGTACTATGTTATTCTGTAATTCTTGTCCTACCAATCATGCATGCTTGGATGATAGAATCAGTAAATACATCTATCCTGTATCCTCTTACCAACATATTCTCACATAGCAATGTTTCCTAGTGTTGTATCCCAGTACTCGACTCAACGCCATTGAGTTTTAATGCCAAACTAGTTGGGTTCAGCTCTATGTTAATATTCAGGTTAATAAAATTGTTTCACTGCCGACCTTTTATCTGAACCTGACTTTTCATATTCACCACTTGTGCTTATGTTCGCATTTTTTTTTTCCGAAAATCTAGATTGGGTAAATTGGTACTTAACTTTTTCAGGATTCAAATTGACAATTCAACTCT
>CATIWR010560524.1:0-37779 GCA_949677035.1 Omphalea diandra | reverse complement strand
TACACAAATATTTTATATATATATATATATATATATATATATATATATATATATATATATATATATATATATATATATTATTGTTTGAAAATTAAATCATATTGGTCAATCGGATCGAAAAATTAAAATTCGGCTGGTTTGATTCATATTGATTTTTAATATTTTTTATTTTTAATTATTATAAATATATTCATATATTTTAATATTTTTTATTTTTAAAACTATTTTAATAATGTTTTTTGAATTTTGTTTATTGTTAAACTAATTGAATCAAACCAATTAGATCGATTGATTTAAAAATTGATCAACTAACTGATCCGATTTTAAAAACATTGATTTTATTAACATGTGCAATGCACATAATAAATTTATAAAATAAGTTAATTTAAATTATAATTTTTTATAAAATAATAATTAAAATTATTTTTCATTTTTTGATAAATTTATGAGTTATTTTATTACAAATATATTTTTTCAATTCAACAAGACATTGAGTTTTAGAAAAAAAAATTCTAACTATGCTTAATTAATAATATATAATAATATATTGTTTTTCTGATTTTTTTGTTAAACATACTGACCCCTAGATTTTTCTATATTATATTATTTAATTCTTTATTTTAAAAAGTACATTAAAACATTTCTCTATTTTAATTTTGTTATACTAATAAGTCCTTTTTTCTATGTTAGTACCATTTTCCTATTAGTCAAATGAAAAAAGTTAAAATTAATTTACTAAATACCATAAGTCCCTTTTAACAATTTAAATACCTTAAATATCTTTTAACAATATTCATAACAAACTTATGAACCTTCAAAATCAACAAATTAAACCTTCAAACCTTTAAATCCAGAAAACCTTCAAACTCATCATTCACAATCATCATTTATACAACAAACCGATATCCATCATTCATAAGAAAATAAATATCAATCACTCGTCTCCATCATTCACAAAATAAACCAGACCTAGGCTTATCTCTTCCATGTAAAGTCAAACTAGAGATCAACTTTTGATTTTGTACAAGATTATCAAACTCAAAAATTAAAAAAAGCAATTATAAAATTCATAAATTAAAAAACTTAACAGACTGCAAACCTTTTTTGCGATTTCTATTGGATCTCAACTTCAACTTTCAGTCTTTGTCTTTTAGGCTTCTTGTTTTCAATTCAATGAGGCAAACTATTATCATTGACTAGATAAGAAGAAAGTGGGATTAAAGCTTTGGATCTAGGATTATAATGGATTCGTTTCTGAAAATTTTTATAGACTTGTGAATGTTTGTCCGTCTCATTGGTGAATTGCAAATCCAAAAGTTCATTTTTATGTTTCATGATAGGTTTTGTTGTTGAATTTTGTGAATGGATCTCGTTGATAAGAAATGAGATCGAGTGGGGCTATGAATCAAGATCGATTGTGATTTTACGAGAGCATAGTTGAGAAAGAAAAATCGATGATGAAGAAAAAATCGACACAAATTAAATATGAGTCCAAAAAAGAATAAAAAGGAGTGGAAGGGGTTGTAGAGCAAGTGTTCGCATTTTTGGGTGATAAATAGAAATTTTTGAAAAGGAAAAGAGACTGAAAAATGATATATGCCTCGTATAGGTAGGATATATTTTTATATTTAGACTTGTGAGATAGCACCTCTTTTTTGATATCTTTTACTAAAGTTGTTGGCATTATGGTCAAAGCCCATTGGTTGTTTTTTGACTGTGGTGATGATGAGTTTGAAAGTTTTGTGTGATGATGAATTTGAAAGTTTTGTGAAATAGTTTGTTGAGATTTTTAAGTTTATTAAATGAGTTATATAGATTTTCTTATAAGAACTCTTTTATAAAAATGAAAAATTCAATGCATACTAAATATTTTATCTAATTTTAGTGAAAATTTTAATTTAACAATGTGTTTGTCTAACAAAATTAAATTATAAAAGATGTTTTCGTATAATTTTAAAAGTAGGGTCTAAATAGTACATTAAAGAAAAATCCAGGGGTCAGCCTATTTAAACTTTTTTTTTTTATGAAATTTTCTGGTACTTTTTTCTTTAATAGCCGAGCGAATACAATCGTTCTTCCGCGTCACCACCAATGGGAAGTAAGAGGGATGAAGGAACAACGTCGTCTTCAAAGCGAAAGAGAAGACAACCGGAATCTGCCTTGTCCGATTCCTACTCCGATGACGACTCCGACAGCCGCGACTCGTCCCCTAGGAGGAGCTCCATCAAACGCAGAGAACGGAGTAGCGGCAGCAGAAACAGGGCTGCTCGTCGGCGCCACAGTTACGACGACTCCGATGGCAGCGACAGCGATGGCAGCCGCAAGAAGAAGAGCTCGTCAAGAAAGGTAACTGAAGAAGATATCGCGGAGTATTTGGCGAAGAAAGCGCAGAGAAAGGTAAGTAATGAAATAATTAATTTTGTGTTTATGGCGATTTCTAGGGTTTTTTTCCCCTAAATCTGTCATTATTATTTACTTAGGCTATGAAAGTGGCGAAGAAATTGAAGGCGCAGTCTGTGTCTGGATATTCTAATGATTCCAACCCCTTTGGCGATTCTAATCTTAATGAGAAGTAAGTAATAATACTTGGAAATAATGATATTCTTTTGTTTATTCTGTGTTTGGCATGCAACTCCTATGAGCTAAAATGATCAGCATAGTGTAGTATAGATTTAACTAATAGTACGAATGGTGAGATAATGTAGTGGGTTACGTATGAACCAGGGCTATGTTTGTTAATGATGTAATTGATTGTAATATGGTGTGATCGAATGAATTTCATGTTTAGTAATTGTATTGAATTTTTTATTTGCTTATGTGTTATCACATTTAATTATAAACATAGCACAGAGTTGCAAACTTGGAGCTGGATATCATTACTTACTTTTGTTGATACGATCTGGGATTGTTATGTGTCACAGATTTGTGTGGCGAAAGAAGATTGAGCGTGATGTTTCCCAAGGCGTCCCACTTGATATGTTTTCAGTTAAAGCTGAGAAGCAAAGGCAGAGAGAAAGGATGGTATGCATATCCTGGTTAAGTTTCCCATTGTTGTCTTATTTCCCCCATTCATCTTTTATCTCTTTGAATGTTTTTTCTATTAGTATTAGCTTTATTAAGTTTTTTCTTAGCTTTAGCCAGGTTCTCTTGTTGTAAATGTGCTTTATAGACAAATCAGGGATTATGTCATTTATTCTTCCTTGGTTTTGCAAGTTGTGTTCCCCATCGTTGAAATTTTGTAATCAAGTATCTGTTGATAGCTGGACTGATAGCATTGCTCAGAAACCTAATTATTTCCATTAATGTGTTTGATGTGGTGAACAACAACACACGGAAGAAAAATACTAGGAGCTCTTTTTATTTGTCCAAGCTCATACACCAAAGAAATGAATTTTAAAAAAGAAAGAAGGGATGCCAAATTATTATGATTACCAAAAGAAGAAGAGTGCAGGATCACTTTTTTTCGTGAATTCATACTGGATGCTAGTGACATGATGGCCCTATTGTCACAATTGCTCCATACTACATTTGGATTTTAATATATTTATTTAATATTATGATACAGGCAGAAATTGAAAAGGTGAAAAAGAGAAGAGAGGAAAGGGCACTTGAGAAGGCACAACATGAGGAAGAAATGGTATGTATACCTGTGAAAATTTTAGTGTTAAAATCTGTTGGCACACAGAAAATGAACTTTCTTGACATTGCCAAAGCTACTTTTCTATTATAATATGGTTTCTTTGGTGGTCGACATTTGGATATAGTTTGGTTTATCGATTACATTGCTTATTGCAGGCAATGTTGGCTAGAGAACGTGCAAGGGCTGAGTTCCAAGACTGGGAGAAAAAAGAAGAGGAGGTACGTTGCTAGCAACTCATTTCTGCTTCTCTTGTTTTGTTGTCATTATCAGCTCATCAAATCTCTATTATTTTTTAGTCTGAGAAGTTAACGAAATTTCCATCTGCAGTTTCATTTTGATCAAAGCAAAATCAGGTCTCATATCAGATTGCAGGAAGGGCGAGTGAAGCCTATAGATGTTCTGTCAAAGCACCTCAATGTATCAGATGATTTGGATATAGAAATAGAGGAGCCATACAAGGTTTTCAAGGTAACATATTTTATACGTAGTTTTTCTCCTTTCTGAAATGATAATGATTTTGATTATTATTCGAGAGCTTGTACATTTCTGTTTTATTTCAATTAAGATTATAGAATCCTGAAGTTAAGTTTAGCATCTAAGAGTTATATTACAATAGTTGCCTCCATCAAGTCTTACCTTAGTTTGCAGTTTCTAATTTGTTGCGAGTTATTATGTAATTAATTTGCTGTAGCAGGACAGAGGTTTGAGAACTCGTAATTTTTGTCTGATTGAATTCTTTTTGCAACATTCACTGTAACAATTGCATGGAATAATTTGCTGCGAGTAACTTTTGAACTTTTTCCTCCAAATATTGATTTTGGCATTGGGCATGCATTATGCAGGGTTTGACAGTAAAGGAGATGGAAGAGCTTCGTGATGACATCAAAATGCATCTGGATATGGATAGGAAAACACAGACGCACATTGATTATTGGGAGGTACCATTTTTCCTGTTTTGGGTGGTGCTATAACTCTTGCTTATATAAAAAGACTGGCATTATAACTCTTGCTTATATAGAAAGACTTCTGGGCTAGTGAAATATCTTTTTCTGTATTTTCATCTTACATGTCTTCAGAATTTATTAATGCTATGAAGTAGAAATTTAGGGAAAGTAAAAAACAAGCAGCCCAACAGGCTTCAATTTCAACAGGCTTCAATTTGCTGAGCACTCCATTTTTTATTCCCTCATTCTGTCTTGTTCCTCTATCACTTGCACTAGCATCTCCCCTACGCTAATTATGTGTTCAGATTTCTTGTTGCAAGCTTGGTCTGTTAAATTATTTACTTGGACTATTTCTCTTCATCATTGATTAGTAGAATTGCACCTCAACATTTATGAATATTTGATTGAAAAGTATGTGTGAAATCACTGATATATATTCTGTTTTAGAGTTGCACATCTATTGGACAGTATCTTAATATATGCAATTTTGGCAGGCACTTTTGGTGGTTTGTAATTGGGAGCTTGCTGAAGCTCGGAAAAAGGATGCACTGGATCGGGCTAGGGTGCGTGGGGAGGAACCTCCTGCTGAGTTACTTGCAGAAGATAGGGGTCTTCATTCTAGTATTGAAACAGATGTTAGCAATCTGTTGGAAGGGAAGACTTCCAGTGAGCTTGAGGCATTTCAATCCCAAATTGAGTCACAAATGAGTTCTGGCACCGCAAAGGTAGTTGAGTATTGGGAGGCAGTTCTCAAACGACTTCATATATACAAGGCAAAGGTATTTTTTACTTGTAGTCCTTGATGCGTATTGCTGCTACTGAAGGGTTGTCTGCAAGCGTTGGATCTTATGAGTGGATTGGTTCAATTACAGGCATGTTTGAAGGAAATTCATGCAAAGATGTTACGCAAGCATTTAGAACGCCTTGAGCCACTTTTGGAGGGTCAGGATACACTAGCAAATGATCATAATTTAAGCCCTATTGAGGAGGAAAGTGAACATGATATGAACGGTATGTGCTTTTTCTCATTTTTAGTGAAATGCTGGTTTGCTTCTCAGATAATTCAACGAAACTTAGGCTGATGTTTGGTCATATTGTACAGATGCTGAAACATTCTCTCCAGAATTTGTGCTCAAAGAGGAGACTCAGGAGTTAGAAGACGCTGGATCATTTTCACCTGAACTGCTACACGGTGATGAAAATGAAGAAGCAATTGATCCTGAAGAAGATAGGGCCATTTTGGTAATTTCCTGAACAATGTCTTTGACACCTATTGATGTGCATACAAATTTTTTTAAAAAAGGTTCTTGGTTTAATCATGAGATTTTTTATGTATTAACAGGAAGCAAAACGTATGGCTGTGCGAGAGGAACAACAAAGACGAATGCAAGAAGCTATGGCATCAAAACCACCTCCTCCAGAAGATAACCTAGAGATTAAAGCCATGAAAGCTATGGGGGCCATGGAGGAAGGTGATGCAATATTTGGCTCCGGGGCTGAAGTGAATCTGGACTCACAGGTATGGCATTTTGACCAGTCTCCCCTGCCTATACAAACTTTAAAGAACACAGACTATTATATAGGCCCTAGGAATTTCCTTTCGGTACAGTCTTTAGCTGTCCTAACATATTGATGTGGTTTGCAGGTATACTGGTGGCATGACAAGTACCGACCAAGAAAGCCCAAGTATTTCAACCGTGTTCACACTGGATATGAATGGAACAAATACAATCAGACCCACTATGATCATGACAATCCGCCTCCTAAGATTGTGCAAGGGTATAAATTCAATATTTTCTATCCTGACCTAGTTGACAAGACAAAAGCTCCAGCTTTTACTATTGAGAAGGATGGGAACAGTGACGAGACCTGCATTATAAGGTTCCATGCCGGGCCACCTTATGAAGATATTGTAAGTTATCTAAGATGAGATGTGAAGTGTCTTCATTATTCTTTTTTCATGTGTGTTGGATCTAATCAATTGCTGATTTATTGCTGTGACAGGCATTCCGGATTGTAAATAAAGAATGGGAATACTCCCATAAGAAGGGATTCAAGTGCACATTTGAGCGTGGAATTTTGCACGTGTACTTCAACTTTAAACGCTATCGCTATAGGAGATAATCCCCATGTTACAATATTGGGAATTTTGATTCAATCTGTAAATTTTACAAATGGTATCAGAGAGCATTTCCTTTATCAAGTTTGTTCGTAACATTTTGGTTAGATACAAGAAAGTATTACATTTTTAGTTAGATTGTGAGCAGATAAATGTCACCAAATACTTTCTTACAGTACTTGTGGACGTTCACAGAAAAAAAAAAAGAAAAAAAAGATGATTTAGCTAACTACATAGTCATCTGGCTCTTGACTCACTTTTCAAGCCTTTGGTGGTTTGTGGGATTTGGTTTCGTTGATCTTTGCTGTCATTTTGCCGTAATAATTTCTGTTTTATCATAATAACAGGGAAGACTGAGCACCTCATCCCCATGGTAAGTGGACACTTTTTATCCCAATAGCAGCAATTTGAACGGCAAAATGGTACCCAAATATTTTAGGGTTAAAAAAGTAACGAAAACGTGAAAGAAAAAATTAATAAGTACACTTTATTCTAGAGACAGATATGAAAAGCACCAAGTGCAAGGAAAACTGAAAATTTCAGTCGGAACTCCACTTATTAGGGAACGTCTCCAACTCTCTTTTTGCTCACCAATTATATGTACTCTGATTTTTAATTTGATATAAGTATTGGAACTAAACAACAAGGAATAAACGTACTTGCATACCATTATTAAGCCCAAGATACTATATAAAGAAATTTCCAATTATATAATAATGTAATTATATAATAATTTCTACTCAATCATTGTATGGCGGAGCTAGTAATATGTTTTAGTTTATAGGATAGCTCGTTTCTAAATAATACATATAAACCCATTTTATAAATTAAAAAAAAAATTACATATTTGTGTCTAATGAGCCTACACCAACAAAGTATGGATGAATTGAAGACGCTACATGAAAACCATCACTAAGATGTTTTATATTTCCTTTTGACTAATACCATTCCTCAAAAGTGTCTTTATCGTGACATTTGTATATAAAAAAATTTTCTTGCACGTATATACATATTTACTCATCCACCAACTAAAACTTTTTTAAGTTAATAAAGTGGATTATTTCAATGTTTTATTTTCTCTTCATAATTATATTAGATGAATATATGCATCCAGCTGCTGCATGTAACAAAAATTCGTATAACATAAATATATTGATGTTGTCCATTTGTTTATTCTAAACCTCCACACTTGCTTGCCATCTATTTGCAAGACTCCAAGAAGAGTGAACATAGACACGAGCATGTCACCTGGTGCTGGAACATCATTAGGCCTAACGGTATCAGATTACCTGTGTGCAGAGATACAAAAATAACAGCTTCCTACAAGTTTAAGAACTCATATGAGAGTCAATGCTAGACACGATCAAACTCACTAGTTATTGTTGGATGAAACTGCTCATAAATAGTGGGATTAAACAGAAAAAATATTTAAAAAATGAAAAAAAAAAAGGCTCTCCACTTAGCTTTGTGGTAGATAAATATGCAGTAGAAATAACAGTAAGGGCACTTTGATGTTGATCTGCATCATTAGTGCAATACCTAAATGCGTGCGCATACACATATATTTAATATATTTTGCAGGATTGTGAAAGGAACACAAGTTTTTTCAAAAGAAAAGAAACATCGAGTGATACTTTCCTAGTATGACGAGTCTAAAATCTTCCATCCAAACTTTTATATGGCAATACTTTTCCCATTTTAAAAAAGATGGTTGGCTTTTTCTCCACATTTGTAAATTCCAACAGATTCTAATCACTCCATTCCAGAGAATCCTAGTCTTTTGGATTTTAATACTTTCTGCCCAAAGTAAAGCATCTAATACCAATCTTTTCTCCATTTCTTTCCGTCCACTCAGATCCATCCTTGGAATCAACTTTAGCTTCTATTGGCTACTTAAAGATTAGAGTCTTTCTTCCCATCATTTCAACCACTTTCACATATCCACACCTTCCACTTTGCTTCAAAGACCATAAACATCCATAAGTAACATAATATTGAACATTCAAATACTCGAAAAAACACCTGTTGACGTTCAGATACTATCATTATTGACCTTTTTTTCCTGGTCTACTATTTGAACTATGCATTCAAGTTGTTGAACTACATGTTTCATGCTAGGCCTATCCACCTTCCTCTCCTGTAGACAGGCAAAGGCAAGCTCCGAGAAGAGTTCCATACTTGCTAATATATTACCTGACAGATGCTTATAGATCAGCCGCTGATCCATGACTTCCATGATTGCACCATTTTTAGCTTTCTGGTTCACATAAATGGTGAGATTGACAACATCTTGATCTCGAGAGAAGTCAATGGCTTTTTGGGAAGTCAAAAGCTCAAGCAACACAACACCGTAACTATACACATCACTTTTATCATTTAACTGGTAGTTGCGGTAGTATTCAGGATCCAAGTACCCTAATGTTCCCTGAGCACAGGTTGACACATGGCTCAATCCTGGACGAGCCAGTCTGGAGAGCCCAAAATCTGCGACTTTAGCATTGAATTCATCATCCAGTAGTATATTTGTCGACTTGACATCTCTGTGGTAAATGGGAGTGTATGCTTCACAATGCAAATAAGCCAATGCTTCAGCAGTTTGCAAAGCAATTTTCAACCTTGTTCTCCAATCCAGAAAGGTTGAAAACTTTCCATGTAAATGGTCATGGAGTGTCCCATTAGAAATGTACTCGTATATCATCAAAGGCAGCTCACCTTCCACACAACAACCCAGGAGCTTGACCAAGTTCTTGTGATTGACTTGAGAAAGTATTCCGACTTCATTGAGTACTTGTTGGGTGCTTTTAACATTACCAACTTTTGCTGATTTAATAGCCACCACAGTTCCATCTTGAAGTTCTCCTCTGTAAACTTCTCCAAAACCACCACTCCCCAAAACCCTGTCTTCGGAGAAACTGTTTGTAGCTTTCTTCACCTCTTTCAACGGGAACATCTTTGCAATTTTTCCACCATCGCTTGATTTTAACATGTCCTCTCTTGCTTTGGCAAGCTTTGCTTGGCTAGCATTTGTGGACTTTCGTACAATAATTACAGTCAATACAACAGCTAGAGAGACAAAGGAGACTACTACTATTAAGACCTTTAAACTGAGGCTAGCCTTCCTGTTAGACTTCTTTCTCTGGCAACTTCCACGAAAGCCGTCCCAATGGTAGCCCCTATTGCAAAGGCAGCGAGAGAGGCTGTTTGTATGAGCAGGTAAACACTTAGAAGCTCCAGAACAATCAAACTGCGTTTTACAAATTGGTTCAGATGGAGAAGTCCATTGAATTTCCAGTCCGTCTTCCCATTCGCTTGCAGGTCTTCCAGGATCCAAATTAAGGATGCTTCTAAATGCTTTACAACCTGAACTGTGAAGCCTTATCCTGTATGCTGATGGCATTCCACCCGCGATGAAAGTACAGCAGGGGTCAAGACTGTTGGCACACTGGAGTGATCGATTTCTGTCAACATGTCCAGAGCTGTCCAAGTAACTGTGACAGAGGCTAGATGGAGTGCAATTGAGAGGAGAGACAAAGAGCCGAGGAGAACAGTTGAAGAGGAAGATTGTGTTGGATGAAGTTACATTAAAAGGAAGTGTCTCGTTTAACCAAAGGCCTTCACTCACCAGCATGTCTTGAGTAACACATGTGCCAGACACCCATGGTGATGGTTGCACAACCATGTGCTGAAATGAGGCCTTGATTCTGAGTACAAGGTAAGAACTTCCATTCATGGTATCGAAATAAAGTTTCTGGGATTGGGAATCACAGCGAAGATGATAGTTTGGGTCACCACAATCGGGGTGTGTGCTCAGAGGATATGGAACTTCTGTGGAGCCACAATTTGGGCAAGTTTTCTGGGGAAAACAGTAATGGCTAAAGAAAAGAAGAAAACAAAAATAGCATAGAAGGAAAGATGGCATTGTGGTAGACTTAGTTGTGATCATCTTGCTCGAGCACAGAGGAAGAATGGCACAAAGAATAAGGCAGATGGAGTCTATAAAAGCCTAGAAAAAGAGAATAAAGCGGGTGAATGGTAATTTGGAAAGTGGCTTCGGGCATCTATCTGAAGAACTCTCGAACTTTCGGCATTTATTGGATTGGTGGGTTCCTCCTATACAAGGATGGAATTTCTAGCCATGTTCTGTGTCTTAAAGAAGCTCGGGGAAGAAAAAGCTAGCTGCTGTACTATGACTCTTCAGATTTTCTTCTTCTCTCATGTGCTTTAGCAGCAAATCATCCAAATAAATATCTAGTAAATAATTAAGGGAAACTGAGATTCTTAGGCATGAGCACCCTTTGCACTACCACTAATTTCAATTTTCTGTCCCACTATAAACTTACAGGTGGATGGCACACCACCGTTACCATAATTGGAAAAAGGGGTGCAACTATAATACACAATTAGGAATAAGACAATTTAACTCCTTTGTCAACACCAAAATAATTAATAAACAGCAAAGAATTTTTAAAAAAAAAAATATGAAAAGATATATAGAAAGAATGCTGAATTCAATTAGAAAAAATAAAAGAAAAGAAGAGATAGATGAAGATCATATAAAAAAAACATGGTACTCAAAACGCACAAAAACCACAAGGAAATGGATAATCTGCATCCTCATTTTCTTCTCATCACTTAGGAAGTTCTCAAGGATAAATGAAGTAAGCATCTTGTCAGACTGAAAACATTTGAAATATATATTCTGATAATTAGCACTCCAACATGTCTACACTCAATAGTGATGTAGCATAAAGCTGCATGTCTACACAGAGGTAAAGGTTGAAAGAAATATTTATAAGGGTTGTAAACACACTTGCAACAGTATCAGTAATGCACTATCATTTTGGGCCGGCAGATTTCTCTCTTCAAGTGCCAATAACATAACATATCTGGTCCATGGTGAAGTTTGGACCAGGATACAGACCAGAAACAATTGCATTAACAAACTCTTCCTGTATGCTACTGGCTTCTGATTCATCTAAATTAACTAGAAAATATGACCAACAACAATTGCACTAACCTTCAATAATTTTTACAGGCGACCTGCAAAACCAAGTAGTAATGACTTAGGCTAATTGTTAAAGTTATTCTGAAAATTATAGTGAGCTAGAAATAAAACATATCCCAGCTTAATTAGTAAAGATAATCCTGGGGCTTCAATCACTTAACGAATTGGGCTTACTTTGATGGACAGCAATTCAGCATCTAACTGCAAATTTCAAAGATATAGGAATTCAATTAATTGGATCTGTTAGATTTTACTCAAAAAGACATGGTGAATGCTTATGTTCTAAAAGTGTAGATAAAGATTGGTAATGCATCTAGAATGGATATAAAGTTTCAGTTGTCTGTTCCCTGTTAGCTATGCGTGATTTCTGAAATAGTTCACTCTTGCTCCTGAGTGAGAATAACTACTTTGGACCAAGGAAATTTTCTATCCATTCTAATGAAAATATTTAAAGTGATAGGTTCATTTCATCTCAGTTAAAAAGGATTTTCCTGCCATATGAAGCTTGATGTGTTTTGATTTAGTGACCCTTTTCGGATTCAGAAGACCTAGTGGACTTTGACACTTTTCTACCACGGGGACTGAAACTTTTGCCCTGAGCTTACTTGAAGGTCAATGAATATCATATTATAAACTGGCCATTTCACAGAACCAAGTTGGATGCTGCTGTAGACTGAAAGAAAGCAAATACATGGCATTGGAGCTCATAGTGTAATAAAATAATTGAACGAAAGATAGGTGGTGAAGGTGATACATGTAGGCTTTCACATGCCATTTTCATCATCAGCAATATTGCTTAACAGGTCAAAACCACTGCAATCGCATCTTTTACCATAAATATCAAACTAATTGATTTTTAACAAGCTAAGATATGGAAAAAAGTTGGATTTCTCAACAAAAAAGATAATCACCAAATTAGCAAGCAATAAAGAGTTGTAGGAATCAAGCATCAAATCACTAAAGAAACTAGGATGACAAGCTAGTTACTGTTGCAGAAAAAAGGGAATCCATTGGCCACAAAGGATAATAGTATCTAATGGATATGTTAACTAATCAAACACCATTTGTCGTGACCGGTAAGGGTTTTTGTCAGTAATATAAATGTCATGTGTGACCAATTTGCCTTACAATGAATAAATTCAGATGTCAATCCAATTAGACAAAACTTAAATATATTGTTAATCTATACAAATCAAAGAAGTGAAACTATTTACCTATATCGTTGCATTCGGAAGAATTTCCTGAAGTCCCTTACTTCGATAAGCTAATTCAGGAGGAACAAGTAATAAACACTGCAAAATATTTATTATTAAAACATGTGATAAAATCTTTGTTGACATTCAAATAACATATACCGATTCAGCTTTAAGTTTGATAGCTGGATATCATGTTAGAGTCAATAGTAAGTTTTGGCAGTCAATGACGTCAGCTCATTTTTACCCAAAAAGCAATAAAATCCCACCAACTTCATGACTATCATTTTCTCAATTCTCATAGAAGGTTTGCAATTGGATGGAATAGAAGTGCCAGACGCACAAGGGCAGATGCAGGATATGATATTGGGGGGAGGGAGGGGGGACAAAATTTATATGTCATCATAGTTGATAAACTTTATATATTATATTTGTATTATATATCATACAATATGGTCTTAATATTCTATTATTTATAGTATATTAAAATAAAGATAACCATTTATGAAAATACCTATAAACAAATCATACTAGATTTTTTTAATATTCATGTATGTTTTCACGATAAAATATGTTAAATTGAAAGATTATTAAGCAAAATATAATATTTAAAACTATTATTTATAATTATCTAAATTTAAAGTGTAAAATATTGAGTACAACTCAAACGATATGCAATAATATAACAAATGTGTAAATTCAGAATTTTTTTAACCTATTCCAAATGAAATATTATTATTAACTCTTCACATCTTATTTCTACATGTCATTAGACTACAATTTAGTATTATTTTTTAAAAACATTACATACTATAATTGATAAATAATTCTTATGGTAAAAAAATATAATTTAATTTCATGATTCTATTGATAATCAGTGTCTAAAAATATAATGAAAGGTTAAACAAATATAAATAAAGTTGAAGGATGCAAAATAAAAAATCTTATTTAACTAAAAAAAGTTAATCAACAAACTTTAAAGGTAAAAATTATACCAAAAAGTGAAATACAATATAAAAAAATTTTAGGACTATCTTCTGATTTACATAGTATAATTATAGGACTTTTGAGATTGAGCTAGTATCATAAAAAGTTAAGGGTCAAAAGGGCTAGAAAATAGAAAGAATTTAAAATGGGAGGAGACAAATTGACAAAAATATTTAAAATAAATACCAAAATATAAATGAGACATGTACTTAGAAAAAAAAATTAAAAGTTGGCCCCCCTCCCCCCATCTATGCTTTACTTCTGCCCCTACAGACACAAGATAATTGAGATTTGTGTCTTGGCAGCTAACAGTTTGAGATGAATATCTGAATGAAAGCTAGGGGCTTAAAATGAAACTATGAAACACTAGCAAGAAACAAGAGAGTTTTTCACTTGTAAAATACCTTTTTAAACTCGTAAAACTCAAATTGCTGTAATTATACAATCCTTACTGGCAGCTTAACCTCTAAAACTTGTAAGCTCCTACTTATGTCATGTATAACATTTTCAGGACATAACACTGGTATTATGTGCCAGAAAGTCATCTCACCTGCCCTCCTACATGCATGCCTTGAACACCAAGGTCCAATCCTTTAAGAACTGAGCCCCTCTCTGATTGGCCCACATCAAATCCATAACTTCAGAAAAGGGAAATTTTAGGAAAAATACCAGAAATATGATTGAGAAGGCCATGATACTACACAATTAGATGCTCCATAAATGCACTAACACTTCCACAAGCACAGATGTAATAATAAATTAGCTTTAGTTTAGATGAATTATTAAAGATGCTTGAAAAATTGCACCACTTTAGATTTTTACCGTTCCACCTACAATGCCAAGTCCTTGTCTACTAGTCATGAATGTGATTTCTTTCCATTTGGCAACATAATGCACCTAAATGAATAGAATTGCATTAGCTATGTCTGCATACTGCTAGGTAACCAATAACATCAAATCTTCAGATTCAAATAAGGAAAGAAATCATAAGTTATTTCTTTGATTCATGTATGCAAAATAGTCTATTGAAAGATGTTTGACTCTTTCACTAGAGAGCACTTAGTTAAAAACTGAAATTTAACTGGACCACAACCACACTGCAACCCGTGATCCCTTCTCAGCCTTGAGTCCACTCCCAACCTTCAAGTTATAGTACCTGAAAAGCTTCTTCAGCAGAATCTTCAGAAATTCTTGTATACAAGGAAAGGCTATAAATTATACACAACTTTTTTTTTTTTTTTGGTTAGAAATTATAGAAAAAATTTCAAGATGTGAAATTAATAAATTCATAGAAAGTAGAATGAAAAGTTGAGAGATGAAAAATTAAACCAATTCATCCAGTATCATCATATTTTGCATTCTTGAAAATCTTAACAATATCAAATTTAAAAGTAATAATCTTTAACAATCTCAAAAATTGCAGTGGTTGCTTTCTTTTAAATTTGTCAAAAATAAGACAGGCTTTCTGGTGAACGAGTTGCTAATTTTAATGTTCACATCAAATGGCATCATAATGAAAATGGTTAAGAACAGGAGCATAAAATACACAGTGTGAGGAATAATAATTTTATGTACTAACTTCAGACCATTGGGGAGGGTTGTGAATTCACTTTCTGGTATTTTTGACGCTCTAAGCTGCAAGAAATTGAAAATCTCGCAATTTTAGAAACCATCTGAAATTCAGAAATAATAAAAATAAATCACCCATGCCGCCCCCCCCCCCCCAATAAAAAAAAAAAAAAAAAAGAAGGGATTTACTGCTCTTCCACTTGTGCTAACAGCCTCAGCTACATCACTGGCATAAACTTCAGCAGCTGAGTTACAATTAAAACAGATACAGTAATAGACTTCAGATGATGAATATGAAGTTAAGAGAGAAAAAGAGAGAGAATTAGCACTATCAATAAGTAAAACAAATTACTAAAAAATGCATATTATCCAAATTATTCTAAGACTTTTATAGATTACACCAAAAAAAAGATGCAAATTCTCGACAAAATGAATTCTTCTAACTGGAAATTACGTAAAAGAAATTCGAGATGCAATCGGCCAAACTGGAGGAATTCAATGTCCATAAGATGAAAAAGATACGAAATATCATAAACTAACCTGCTGTAATGAGAGCAGCAATCAATGCCCTCCATCCTTCATGGTGCCAAGATAAAGAAGAGGACTTTGTAATGTCATATGAGAAAGAAGACAATGAGCAGCGACAGGGCATCATATTTGAACTCCTACTGGATGATTTCGTTCCTGTTAATTCAAATAGTTGCAATCTTTGTCATTGATAAGCAAATCCGAATACATATATATGAATGCAGAATAAGAATAGACAGAAACAGAGATTACTTGAAATGAGAATGGAAAGGAGAGGCTTATGGATGAGATAAGGGTTGTGTTGATGGCAAGGGAAGAGGGAAAGTTCCATTTTGAAGGTTCAGAGTGACTGGTACTACTACAGGAATTTTTTTGGAGGGACAGAGGGAATGAGTTTGGTAATATCATTAACATATCAACAATTTCAAATCATAAAACAATCTCTTTGTTTCTTCTCCTACCCAATAAAAATCTCTTTGTTAAAAAAATTTTTTTTGATGCCGTAAAAGGTTTGGTTTTTTTTTTTTTGTTAATAAAAATAATGATTAATATAGTTTTTTTTAATTATAATGATTAACATAGAACTACAGGAATAATAAAATAGTTCTAAAATTTGTACTTGTATATATTTAGTTCTTCTAGTTTAAAATTTATTTTATTTGTAAATAAATTTGTGATATAATTTATTTCTAAATAAACTATTATGTTTAGTACATATTTTAAGATCGGGCCCAATCTTTGAGCCTACCGAGGTAAAAAGTTATGATTTAGAGACCAGAATGGAATCGAAATATGATTTAATTAATAATTTAATATAATATATATATATATATATATATATATATATATGAATTGAACATTTTGTAAATAAATATTTCTAAATAAAAATTTTTATTCATATATAATAACTAAAAATATGAAATAAATGTTTAATTATTTATATTATTTTATTACATAATAAAATAATTGAAATAACATTAAATATAATAATTTTAATAAATCACTTTTAATTTTTATAATAATTCATTATTTTAAAAAAAACTTATAAAGTTGTGTTATAATCAATTTTTTAGAATAAGTTATTGCTTCTAAAACTCAAAGTTGTATTATAAAATTATAATAAATCTATTTTAAAAAATAAAATAAAAGTAGTTATTATGTTTGTTATTGATGATAATTTAATAAAATATAATTTTAAATTTTAAAAATAACCTAAAAAATTTTAAAAAAAATTAAAGAATACATTTGGATCAACTTAGTCTGGATCAGTCAGGTCACCAAACTTTGACCGGATTAATCGAAAAATATTTTATTTCAGGTTTAGAGTTAATCCAAATTGGTCAGGAATTTGATTTTTACGTTATCTTGTTTGATTGGTTCAGACTAATCCAAGTTTTTAAAACTACTGATTTGATATAATAAAAATTTATTTCAAATCAAATGAATTTTGTATTCCATTTAAGTATAAATTTTAATAAAATATTTTATTTTTATAATAATATTCTTGTATTATTTTTTCAAACTTTTATAAATTTTTATACTATATATAAAAGTGGTTAATTAGAAAAAACTTTTTTAAACGTAAAAAGATATAAATTTTTTTTTAAATTGATAATAATAAACTTTAAATTATAAATTTTAATTGGATAGATCATATTTATTTGTGAAATTAATTATTATTTCAAATGAAATTTAAAATCTATATTATCTATACTATATTTCAATATTTGAAATTTATGATAACTAAACTCTATATTAAATTATCTATAAAATGGTTAATTAAGAAAAAATTTTTGAATATAAAAGTATATAAAACTTTTTAAATTGACAATAATAAACTTAATTTATAAATTTTAATTGAATTGATAATATTTTTTTATAAAATTAATTATTATTTTAATCTTTAAATTTTACGATTATTTGAAATAACTAAAATAATAGATAAAAATATTTATATTTTTAAGTTAATATTACTTTATTTTTAAAAATATTTAGAAATTAAAATAAACATAATTTAATTGTAAATCCATTGAATGACTTATATACTATATACCATATATATAAAAGTGGCTAACTAGGGTAAACTTTTTGAATATTAAAGGATATAAAAAAAATTTAAATTAACAATAATAACCTTAAGTTATAAATTTCAATTGGATGGATAATAATTTTTTTATTAAATTAATTATTATTTTAATTCTTAAAATTTGTAAAATTTGAAATCTATGTTATCTATACTATATTTCAATCTTTGAAATTTGTGATATTTAAAATCTATATTATATTATCTATAAAAGTGACATAATAAGAAAAATTTTTTGAACACAAAAGGATATAAAACTTTTTTAAATTGACAATAATAATCTTTAGTTATAAATTTTAATTGAATGAATAATATTTTTATAGTATTAATTATTATTTTAATCTTTAAATTTTATGATTATTTAAATAATTTAAATAATGGATAATAATATTTATATTTTTAACTTACTGTTACTTTTTTTAAAAATATTTAAAATTAAGATAAATATTATTTAATTTTCAATCCATCAAATTGTTTATATAATGGTATAAGAATGATTTGCATGAATTTATATAAAAATATCATATATGCTGAAATAACTACGGGGCAACATCCATAAATACAAGAATTCTTGCCAAGTATTTTTGTCTCTCCAACTGAAAATGAAATATATCTTTCTTAATTCAAAATAAAATAATTTACAATACATCTCTATCTTGTCATGTCTATCAATAAAACTTAAATTATATAATATTAAATATTGAAGTTTATTGACCATAAAATAATTTTTCACTTGAACAATTATATGTAACATTATATAGAGAGATTTCAATATTTATCATAAAAGTCTGTGAGCTATCTCGCAAACTAATGAAAGCACAAAAATTTATATTAAAATATAGTTTACAAAAAAGTACTTCTCTCATAATTTGTGAGAAAAATTTTACTATACATTAAATTTGTGATTCATAAAGATAAAATTTTATCATATATTAAATTTTTTAAATATATTTATAAATAAAAATATTGTCATAATATTATTTTAACATTTTATTTATTACAATGAATATGTATATTAATAAAGGGCAATAAAATCATTTTCTTTATTTTTTGATATTATTTTATTAATTTTCTATAATTCTTATTCAGTTTTTAAATTTCATTTTTCATCATTTTGTCTTAAATTTATTTTTCATTTACTTATTAATAAAAAATTCTATTTATTAAAAATTTTATTTTTTATATGTATTCTAAAAATTTTTTATTATTTATAACTTTACATAATTTATTCTTATTATTTATATGAATATAAATTTAAAAAATTAATTAATTTACTATTTAATAATTCTTTTAATAATGTGCAATGTACAAGCACTAAAAACTAGTTAAAAAATAAAAATGGAGTCGAGAAAAAAGAAAGAAAGAAAAAAATATTTTAACTAAAAGTGTTTTTGTTATAATAAAAAGAAAAACTTTATAATTTTAGAATTTATTTGTAAATTTTATCAAATTTTTATAGAATTTAATTTAATTATAACCAATTTTAAGAATTTAATAAAATAGAGTTTCAAATAAATTTTCATTTATACCAAACATATAAAATATAAATATACAAATAAGTTTCGTAAAAACCATATAATTCATTGACACTAAATACATATGTTTCTGAAACCATAGATAAGTTTCTTAAAACATATAATGAAATAAGTTTCTTAAACCATATAATTTTTTTTTCTTTTATCGATATAAAATGTAATTACACATGTATAATAAATAACAAATATTATAAAAATAAATAAAGAATCGTAATATTATTTATTTAAACGGTTTATTATAATTGATGTCAATATATTAGATGCTCAAAATTAAAAATTAAAAATATAAATATTAAAAGTGAACTAAATAAATGCAAAAATTTATTTAAAATATATAAATAAAAGTTAAATATGAAAATTATGTACTGAATTTATTTGAAAAAAGAAAAAAGTCAAACGTACCCTTAAAAGCAATAATAGTATTAATGCAACAAGGTGTTATACTAATAAGTGCTTTTTTCTTTTTTCTTTTTTTCCAGATAAGGGGCTCACATTGAATTTATTTGTATATAATAAATTTCTAAATGTTATCCAGAATATCTTATTTTTTGGCTTAATTCAAATAAATTTATATACACCATATTTAATAAGTTCATGAAAAATATTCCAGCTCAAAACAGTAAAACCATTTTCAGATGTGAAGTACACTTTCATTTTTTTTCCATTTTATTTGCACGTTATTTATTATATCAGTGTGTATCAGACTCAGTCATTTTTTCTTTTGGGTCAACTTATTACTAGGCTTATTGCTTCTCATGTCTTTTGCTTGAGAAATAAATCTTTAAGTTAATGCTGTAGTCTAATGACCCAACAGTGGAAATCATTTGTGTTATAAGATAGAATAGCTTCAGACGACTGTGGTATTGAATTATGTGTGAGCAAGTCATAGTGCTTATTATCCATAATGTTCTTGAGGGCATACAATACAATTCAAGAAATGCCTTAATTAAGCACTAGAACAGGACCTCCTTGAATGAATCATATGATCTTCTTCTGCCTCTTCTGAAACAGATAGCCTTCCTAAGCTTTTGATTTCTTGTTTTTCTTTCTCATCCATCTTTGGCTTCATGTGGTCACTCCCTTCCACCCATCTCTTAAGCTTATCAAGCAACTTTTTCCTCTTTGAACAACCACGATCACGTCTACTAGTATTAGCTACACCAATGGAAGATGCACTTTGGCCTAAAACTGATCCATCTTCTCGGTGGTCTAATTCACAATCTCTAATATCTTCAACTGCATCAAGTTCAAGAACCAAATGTTCCCTCTTCTCCTTCTCAATTTCTTCTTGTTGTTCTTGTTCGTGACTTGTCAACTCATGCCTTAAGCATGCATTAGTCCATCTTAAGTAAATAAGTTCCGTAATTTCAGCTGCTCGATCCTTTCGTAGTTGTTCTAGCTCATCCATTAGCTGTTTATAATCCTCTATTTTAGCAACTTCTTCGTCAGTCTGCAAAATCAGCAACCTCTTAAAGTTAAGCCCATAATGCTTGATTTTATCCCCCAGTGAGCAACGAGGAAAGGATTCGTGGGTTTAGATTATTTTTTTGTATATTTATCTTTAAAAATGTAAAGTTGATTATTCATTTTATATTTAAATACTAAGAATTTGCAAATTTTAATTTATATATCATGTAATAATGTAGTAAAATATGATCTCATAATTTCTATAATAAAAAATTAAAATGAAAAAAGTCCATTATGTGCATTTACTCATATTTCTGTTCTTCTATGCTACAATAAAGAGAAATTGTAAGATTAGACCTTTGTTTTTGATGGAGCTGAATTTTCTGCAGCATTTAATTTGATCAGAAATTCATTCTTTTCTTCCTGTAGTTGATTAACAATGATATGCAATTCCCTAACTTCATCCTCCAGTTTCTTTATAACACTAGACCTTGTTTCGAGTCCATCATAGCATCTCATAATCTCTGCTTCTGTTGCTTCAATCTGCAAGTTCTTTTCTCTTATAAGGAGCGATTTCTCTTTCATTGTCTTCGAAATTTTCTTTACCTTCTGTTCAAGAATCCCATTTTCAAGCTTCGAGAATTCAAGCTGTTCAAGAACGCTTGAGTAATTCAACAGAAGATTATGAAATCTTTGTTTCTCATCTTGCATTGATGCAATCTCCTTGTCCAAGAACTCAACATGTGCCGCCTCTAATGCCAACATGTTCTTTAGCTCTAATAGCAAAGATTCTTTCTCTTTCATGACCTGATATTGAAGAAACTGTATTTCTAAATCCAACTCCCTCTTTTCCAACTCTTCAATTCTGCTTCTGAGGCCTAATAATTCTCCTTCAGAACTAACCTCCTCATGACTAACATCTAAACTTTCTGTTGAACCTGTGATCATGTGCTCTTCATGTTTTATAGAGTTAATATCATGATCATAGCCTTCTTGACAATCTCTAAGTTCTTGATTAGAATCAATAGTTTCTGGGGAACTTACCTTGGTTTCTAGTCTTCTTGCTATGATCCTAGCAGAGATAATACCAGCCACAGATAGAACCAAATATATGCCAGCTTTCAAGAACAATGGCTTCGCGACCTCTGCCTTAGGTGTTGAATTCTCCATCTTTAACAAGAAAACAAAATGGTTAATGCAAATGGAAATTGGGATTATGGGTTTGATCGAGTCGTGGCAAATTAAACTGTCTCAAGATTCTTTGCCTTTTCAAGTTCATGGCTTTCCTTTGTTTAGAGGAGTAGTTAGTGGTTTGTAGCCCTTTTTTTTTTTTTTTTTTTTTTTTGACTCCATACGCCACCGTCATTTCATTTCTTTTCTTTTCTTTCCACTTTCCTCATGTTTTTGGAATCTAATTCCTTTTTGGTGGAATGAAATTTCATTTCAAATGATGGTATATGGTTCCCTTCATGCAATGCTATTTAAGTTAAAGCAATGCTATTATTCATTACACTCCCATATAAGCTTTAAAATTCTAATAACAAATTATATATTTCATTTCAAAATTCTAACTAAAATATTATATTGACCATTCTCTGTTGTTTAAAACAATTATTCAAAGATTTGAAAATTAATAAATAGTTTTAGTTATAGGAACAAATAATTGCGCTTGATTAAGACTATTTATTTCACGAAAAATATTTTTGAAAAATATTTCACATTTTTTTGTATTTGAAATACTTAAAAAAATTGGTTAAAAAGAAAACTTTTTTTTTTTTGGTGGTCAAAGAGAAAACTAAGTTATTTCTTAAAAAATAATAACTTTCTCTTTTCAATAAATAAAATATTTTTTTTTGAATTTTGATAAACACATCAAATTGAGAAATGAATCCTATAAATATATATATATATATATATATCTATTAAAAAACTTATTAACACAAGTCATTCTTATTTATCAATATCATCACTAGTCATTAATAATTAATGAGATTCATATATTTTAAGGTATTTTTTTCATATTGAAGAATAAATAGTATAAATATAAAGTTTTATGGTTTAATTTTTTTATAATTTTATGAATAAAAAATTAATATTTTTTAATACATTCTAAATACTAAAAAATATCTTCTTCAGGAATTTTTCAAAAAATATTTTTATGTAAAAATTATTTTTTGTGGAGTAAATGAAATCTAAATTAGTTTTTATTAAAAATACTCAAAATATCGCTCAATTAATTATCTTTCTCACAAGGGACAATGAAAAAATTGCAAAAGTAGTTAATATCTCATTCATTTTCTAAAGCAAGAGATAAATTAAAATAAATTTTCTAAATTGAAGATAAATAATTAAATATTTTTGTTGAAGATTTTAAGAACGGCAGAATCTTTTTCATCTCGTTCAGTAGAATAACAAAAAAAAAAAGAAGACCGGCTAACATGCCTTGTCATTGCACGACAGCTAGAAAACGCAAAAAAATAAAACGCACAAATCTTTGCTTCAGGGCGTTGTATGGCAGACCAATTGAACGACAAAACACAAAATCTGTTGTTGAAACCCCGTCCTGTCGTTCCGACAAAACGGGACCAAAAAAAAAAAAGGCAACAAACAAACAGTTTGTGCTATGACGGGCTCAGCTGTAATAGATAGGTATATCTTGTACACCTGATCATTACGCTTTCAAATTAAAACTCGTCATTTTATTTAAAATTTATCTTTTATCGCATATATATTTAGGCACTCCATGTGCTTTTTTTTATAAGTTTTACAATATAAATCTTTTTTTCTTATTTTATTAATTTTTCTCTTTATTATTATAATTAAAATAAATTGATATAATATTTAATTAATTCAATTCAAATTTTCTATTTTAATTTAATTTTAATTTTAAAAATTTTATTTTTATATAAAAATTAAATAAGTTAAATTTTTAAAAATAAATAAATCGATAATTTAAGAACTTGGAGATTGTTTACATAAATTGAGTCATTATTGTGTTTTTAATGATTAAGTGATACCATCAATTTTCTGTTTTATATTGTATTAATTTTTTTTCTCGTGAAAAATATAATTAAAAAAGAATTAATTTTTTTCTAAAATATTTTACTTAAAAAAAGATTTATCTATACCGGGTGTATATATGTGAATTTTTTAAAATAAAATAATTTCTCATTAGTAAAGATTAATAAGTATAACGTATAATAAACAAATAAATTTGACTGCATTTAAGAAAAATATGCAAATATTATTATAAAAATGAGTTTTTTCTCTAAGTTTTATTGATCGTATTAACGAAATAATTGTATACAACACCTTAACGACTGCAATTGGTATATCGGCAAAAAATATATTATATTAGGTGGTTATATTGAGACACAAATCGACTTTACTGTCATTTGACGAGTCTTTAAATAACTCTGATCTTTTGAATATCAACAAACTCCTCTTAACTTTCATGACAAAAGACAAACAAACTCTCGTAAAGATAAACAAACTTGTTTTAAGGGAGATAAAATAAAAAAATATATAATATTTCATCAACAAATTAATAAACAACTAAGAAAAATAAATCTAACATAAGATTTTAAATGAATTTTTAACCAAATAACTTCATCTTTTTTGTTGAAAGACCTTGATTTTTCTCCTAATAATGAAATTTTAACAGTCACGAGATTTTTTATATATATCTTTGATTTTTTATACGTTTTTTCAAATTTACTATTAAAAAAATATTAAAAAATTTATTATCAAAATTTATAAATTTTATCTAACTCATACAAATAAGATGAAAATATAATTTGATTATTTATTATGGTTAGAAAAAATTATAAGATGAAAAAGAAGAAAATGGTAAAGAGCAAGAAGATAGAATTGGAGATCGTCAACGTTAATAAAAAGTTGTCGATCATAGTGAAAAGAAAAAAAAAAAAAAAAAGAAAAAAGTTCTTATAAGCGCCCGCTAGGACTTGTCTATAGCGTGTATACATGTGAAACTTATTTATTGATTGCTATGAGAAGAGAAGAAGCGTGGTGTCCTGATGTTATTCCATTCAACTTTGTCATTCTGCTTTGGTAGGACTTTTTGTTTGGACTTTTTTTTTTTTTTGTAGCCAAATGCAATTATAAATGGGCATGAATCCTAGTAGATGTTTTTCATTTGTTAAACTACCACCTATTAATTAAATTAAATTATTTACATTATCAATCTAATTCAATAATTTTAATAAAATCTTTAAGTATTAATTTTTTTACTAAAAAATTTAAAATTTTTATTTTAAAATGAACTATTAACTATAGATTAGCATAATTTAATCTAAATGGGGAATCAAACTCAATCTCAAATTAAAATTTTGAAAATTTAAAAATTTGAAAATTAGTATCATCTTAGACGGATTGATTCATTTTTTTTTAAATCAAGTTCAAGATGGTTCAGTTATTCAATTTTTTCAAAACTTTAATATGGGATGGTATTTGTTCAAGTATTTTTTTTTTTTTTAACTTTAATCTTTAATTCTTCACGCCACAAAATATTAAATATCTCATTTTGAATCTTTTAAAAATCAAAACACAGTAATTAAGTAGGTTTAACTAATAAAATTAATAATTAAAATTATTTATGTATTATTTATTTATATATATATAATACAAATATTTGTAGGAACTAATATAATTAATATATTTATATTGATTCGGTTTTAATTTTCAATTCGACTCTCATTTTAGAATTGATATTTTCTAAAATTAATAAAACAAATTTGATTCTATTAAAAAAGTTATTATTAATTTGACGATTTTTTAGTTCAAAACAGTTTAATTCAATTATTTTTTTTGTGGGGTATTCTCTATATTTTATGTTCACCTATGCTATTGACAAATAGAATATCAAAATCATCCTTAATCTTTATAAAAAAGCAAACTGCGTTGGTTTCCTCATATTGGATATTGTCATAACACACGAAAAAGATATGTTTGAACAGAACAATAATCAAAGATATTTCGTTTTTTTAGTATATAAAACTAAAGAAACTTCAATTACACATCAACTATTTGTATTTTTTTTGCTTAAAAATATTATCAACTATTTGTCTTATTGTTGCTTAAAAAATTACTTGTCTTCTTGCAATAATTGGCTAATGGGATTGATTTATATGCTCTCATTGGATACTTTAAATTGTTAGAATATCATATCATAAATAAACTTCATAAATTTTTTAACTATAGGCTTGGATTTAACCATTACTAAAAGGCTATAATTAGTACATTAGATATAATCTATATAGTGTAAGATTCAACTACCTAGTAGATTAGTTTTACTTTTTAATTAAGCAAGATTCAAAATTCATTGAAGCTAATATCTTGTATCATATGTACTCTATTTAATAGATTAGTTTTAGTTTTTTTTTAACAATAGTTAGACTCAAACTCATCTAACCACAATTATATACTTTAATCTTGACTCATTCATCTTATCTTTCACTTTTCAATTCAATTTTAGTTTAATCTTATTGTGATATATCTATCAACTAAATTATGAATGAATACACATGCAATAAGCATGGTGGGCAAACATCAAAAAAAAATAATAATAATGAACTAACTAATCCAAACCTATTAGCATGAGCTTAATAGTGTTAAAAAAAAAGGCTGAAATGACAAATGAACGAATATATAAAATATACGAAGCTCTAAAGAAATTCATGTTAATTGTATTATTATTGGAGATTTAATTGAAATTGTTGCAACTTATTTATTCATTTCATAGCATAATGCATACAGCTGATTTCATAAGGGAATTAAACAATTTTATATTAGGCAACACAAGCATGCAAATGGATGAATATTTTCCATGTCTTTTATAAACCTATTTCAAAAAGATTCTTTCTACGAGTACCTGTGTACTCCAAGGTTAACCCATTGGAAAAGTCAAAAGCATTTGGTGAAACTTTTTGCACAAAGGTGGGAGTATCCCAGGTGAGCTAACAGGTGAACAGTGGGAGTAGATAAGGGGACTCATTGTACTGGTTATTGCTATTATGAGTGCTAGTGATCTACGAACTTACTGTACTAGTGTCTTTCTAGTGGACTTTAATAGCTAATGGACTTACCAGGCAAGTTGTATTTGTAGATATTATTATTTGTTGTAAGATCTAGTGTTGTACTGGTTACAGTACTTACTAAGCTGTAAAGGGTACTATCTTAATTAGGCAAAAGCAAGTATCTGATTAGATCAACATCATATATATTATGGTGCTATCTTTGGTCTCATGTAACTCGCCTAAGCAAGGACTACGCTATCGAGTGATGATTGACCAAGGTGAGTTCCATCATGTTTCTGGGTACAAAGAAGCCAGTAAAAGATATGTAGAAGTCAGTGAACGAGGAGTAGTAAGAAACACGCATGGTATTAAATAAGGACAAATCACATTACACACACACACACAATGAACGATATCTATTTTAGAGAGTGTTAAGTCCTTTTGGATTAGAGTCTAGAATGGAGTGGGTAGTAAGTTCTTGTTAGTGTATAGGCAATAAAACCATTGGCATACTTTGGACAATTTAAAAGTTTTTTATTTTCTTTCATGGATACCTTCCTGTGTATAACCACTTTTTCGTCACACTTTAGTACCTCTGAGAGTTCAAATAAAAGGATAATGAACAGTGACGAGATCACTATCGAAGATTTTACAAAAAACATTGATGATTGAGAAATTAGAAGGGTACAAAAAGACCAAATTTACAAAACCTCCAAACTAAACATCTTCAAATATGAGTTCACAATCAAATATGAAGAAAGAGATATCCAATTGTCCAAATCTTATGAAACCATAAAGCTTCTCTCCCAAAAATTCTTACAAAGCATAAAAATAAACACTACAAATACATCCATATAGGTCTTGTCCAGGTAGGAATCAAACCTCTTACCAAAGAAGGCCTAAATACCTTTATTCTAGTTGTTCTTAGGTATGCTAGACATACACATTTCTAAAACTCTCTCCTAAGCTCAATTGAGTCGAGTCTTTGTAAGGGACTATTACCATATCCCTTGAAGATAAACTTATCTTTAAGGCCATTACCTTACAAATAAAGACACATAACTATAAAATTCTAGATGGATATATCCCAATAGCTCTCATCTACAAAATACATTATAAAGCCACGATGACAATATTTACTTCCAAATATAGATTCCACTCCTAAAAGGGAGAAACACTTATGTCACAAATACATCTTACTAGGTCAAACTTTGTCATGCCAAAATCCATCTAATGGAAAGACATATCTTTACTTGAGGAATAGATCTTAAAGGAGATCGAACCTCTTGAAATTCCAAAATCATTAAACTCAAACACTAGGTTAACAACCATCACCCAGTATCAGGATGGAATAGTGAAACTGATGTTTGATAGATCATTAACTAGTACTAGATATACTGATGAGAGCTCAACCTCAAACAATACAGATATAAGAAGAGTCTTCAAACTCCCTTTTATTTTCTATTCTCCCTATATATAAATATGCCTCATTGGTATTCCACATATAATCTACCTAATTCCTCACTTTAGACTGTAGACTACTATACAAATGTTTTGCATCATATCTATATAGAAGATAGGTTGCTTCCAAATCAAAATGAAGAGCAAGATGAACTTGTGCTCGCACATTCTTCTCCTACTCCTTTTGCCATAACCTAAAATATAAACAATGAAATTTGTGTTTTGGAAAAAGAGTTTGAATTAAATAAAAAAATACATGCATGAGGAGTTTTATGTTCCCTACAATGCAAAAAAGTTAGTTTTTCAAACACTTCTTAGAAAGGAGAAAAGATATTCAGGAAAAATATTTTGATTTTGTCTTTCAACACTTTGTACGTATCTTATTCTTTGACTAGTTTGAAATATATGCCTTTTAAAATGGGATTAAGTATCCTTGCCCCAAAACCATTAACCCTATCGCTTCTAGTAAGTGGTAGGTGAATGGGAAAATAGTTCAGTCTAAACATCCTCTAGCTAGATAAATCACCTTTTCCTATGGTAACTTACAAATTGAAAACTCTCCTTACAAAATAGTCTAAGATGAAACTACAATCGTAGAAAATATGGTCTTACAAAATAATTTTACTAATGTTAGTCTCCAAATTATAAAAAAATAGTTAACCAGGATAAAAAGCCATATCCAAAAGCCTGATGAAGAGAAATCCTCAAATTAAAAGCTCAAAGCTCCTATTTTCAAGCTTTTCAAATTTCCAAACTTAGCTAACAACAAATTCAAGAAAACAAGGTTGAATTCATAAAGGCCATTAAAGACCAAATGAATCACATTAAAGTTTAAGAGTCATAAAATATGGTGGCTTAAGAAACACCCCAGTCCAACACCATTAGCACCATCAACCAAAGCCCTATTCATACCTCTAACGAGGAAGCCTTTAAAGAGGAAATTCCTTAAGTGAACAAGCTTTACTGGCAAGTTGGTTATCCAAAACCCACAACACCAGACTTAGATACATAAAATAAATCTAGTATCCTAAACCATTCCAAATACAATGCCTTATCCATATATGAATGGAACATAGATGACATGTCTTAGTAAAATACTCTTCGCCTTTCACAACAAATGTCAATGGCGACTAATGCCTGCAAAACCCAAATAGGGACTTCTAATAGAGTCATAACAGAACTCATCATAGTAGGTTTCTCAGGTCAGCTAAAGGTTTGATGGGACTACCACCTTACTTCAGCTCAACATTTAAAAATCTGAAATGTCGTACAAACATATGAGGATGGAACTCCTGTAGTTGACCAACATGGAAACACTATCCAAGATGTTGTTTCAACCTAAGTCCTTACAATATCCCTTCATTTCATAGGAGATCCTTTGCACTTAAAAAACAAGAATGTTGAGTTGCTAAGTAACCTTAGGTGTAAAAGACTCAGTAATTTCAAAATTACCTTCCTCATTAAGGTCATGCTTAGGGAGGATTCCAATCAACCTTTCTAGAAAGAAAAGTTCCTTATTGGTTTACCCATCTTGTTAGGGGAAAGAGTCAAGAACAATATTAAGGCTTCTTTTGACAATCAAATACCCTATGACCTGTTGACCTATGGGGAATTGATTAACTTAACCTAAAAAGAAGGTTTAAAGATCTATCAAGATTTGAAATTGTAAAAACACCTCAAATGGGAAATAAGGAAAACTAAACAAGAACTAGGAAGTTTCTCTAAATAGTTTAAGTTTAACCTTACAAATTCTTGTACCTCCAATTGTCAAGGTCATTATAATGAGAAATCTTACAATGACAACCACCCTAGAAAAATAATTTCCAAGAACAAAAAGCATTCGAAAACTAGGGAAGAACCCAATTACAAAAAATCATCTCATAAGAAAACTAAAAAACCCTACAAATCCTACAAGAGATCCTCAATTGAAAACCCTAGAGGTCCTCTAAAAGACATAACCTGTTACAATTGTGTTTCCAGGTATTGAAGACTAAGTAAGAAGTTATAGAAATTACAATTGGAAGAAGCAGTTGTTAACAAATTGCAGCCTTTCTTATAGATACTTCAAATTCAAAAATTTTTGAGTCATATGAAGAACCCTTACAAATTGATGAACTAGCCACTTCATCTAGCAGAAACTCTACCTCTGAAATTGAACTTGAAACAAAGACTATTAATGTGTTAATCAATGACTAAGAACTCCTTCTTCAAGTAGTCAAACACATAAATGATTCCTAGTTACAAAAAGAATACCTTGACAAACTTATAAAATCTTTAGAAGAAAAACCTGAGCCACTCATTATTCCTCTACAAGTACCAATACTAATGACCTCACTACAATCCTTGGTAAAGGTAAGCAAAAGTCTAAAACAACCCCTATGACCATCCAAAGTCTATAAACTGAAATCAAAATTGAACTCAAAGAGCTAAAGGAAAAGCAAAAAATAGAGACATAACTTATACAAAGCCTTTTACAAAAGGAATCTAACTATGAACTTAAAAAAGGACAGGAAGAGCCACATATAGAAAGTCTTGAAAAAGCTCCAGAAGATTTTCTTTGTGTCCTGAGAGAAATTACCTCCAAGAAATACCTCATTCATATCACAATGGCCTTCTTAAATGATTTCAAATTTGATGCCATAGGCCTATTTAATACTGAAATAGATTTAAGTTGTATCAAAGCAGGTATTGTCCCAGACAAATTCCATAAACATATAAAAGAAAAATTATTAGCAGCTAATGATACAAAAATGAAAATCATAGGCAAAGCTAATGTTTCCATTAACAATAAAGATATCACCATAAGATCCCCTTTTTTTCTTGTAGCAGATATGCATCATTGTATTATCCTTGGAGCACCTTTTATCCATGTGATAACTCCTTTACAAAGTTAGTCATAGCCATATCTCTTTCAAAATAAAAAATACAAAGCTCATTTTCCCTTTTATTGAAAAGTTAAAAATAAGAAACTTTAATCTTATGAGAGCTTACTCTGTTCATAATTTCTAAATAAATGCTCTCATAAGAAGAAAACAAATCCAACTTTTGCATCTAAAACAAGATCTCTCTATAAAACATAACAAGACAATTACAAAATAGTCAGATATAAGAGAAAATTTCTTCTTTACAAAACCAAATTGAGAAAGAAATTTGTGTTGTTCTTCCAAATGCCTTATGGGATAAGAAATACATCTTGTTGACCTTTCATACGAATATGGTTTTGATGAGAAACAAAAATCCCAACCAAAGCCATACTTATTCAAATGAATGCAGAACTAGAACAATTTTGCAAAACTAAAATTCAAGACTTAGAGTCTAAGTGTCTCATTTCAAAATCTAGATCACCCTAATCTTGTGCAACCTTTTATGTGAATAAACAATCTAAAATGAAGAGACACACACCTAGGCTTGTGATCAATTACAAATCCTTGAACAAAGCTTTGAAATGGATTAGGTATCCTATTCCAAGAAAAAAAAGACCTACTCTAAAAACTTCATTCTGCTTACATCTTCTCAAAATTTGTTATGAAATCAGGATTCTGACATATACAAATTCACCCAAATGACAGATACAAAATTGCTTTCACTGTTCCTTTTAGTCAGTATAAATGGAATGTCATGTCATTTAGATTAAAAAATACACCTCAAAATTCTAGAGAATCATGAATGATATTTACAATTTCATTTCTCAATTTTGTATTATTTACATTGATGATGTATTGATTTTCTCAAATTTTGTAGAACAACATTTCAAACATATCAAAACCTTTCTTTATATTACAAAAAAGAATAGTTTGGTTGTCTCCAAATCTAAAATCTCTCTTTTCCAATCTAAAATTTGATTATTTGGTCATTACATTGAACATGAAACTATTACACCAATTGAGAGATTCATTTCTTTTGCCAACAAATTCCTTGATAAAATTTTAGACAAAACCAAATTACAAAAATTTCTTGGAAGTCAAAAGTATGACTTAGTTTTTTGTCCAAATATAAATTAGTTGGCAAGACCATTGCATGATAGATTAAAGGAAACCCTTGCTCCTTAGGTAGAATAACATATGGAGGTAGTAATAGATATCAAAAAGAGAGTCTTAGAGATTTCTTGCCTCTACTTAGCAAATCCTGTCACTTCTAGGATTGTGGAAACATATGCCTCAGAATTAAGGTATGGAGAAATTTTGAAACAAATCCAAAATGGGGAGGAGAAAATTGTATAGTTATATCTTAAGAAGTTAGAATGATTGTTAGAAAAACTATTCTACAATAAAAAAAGAAATTCTTTCAATTGTTAAATACATTACAAAATTTCTTCATGATCTTTTAAATAAAAATTTTTCTTATTCGCATTGATTGTAAATCTGTGAAAGAAGTTTTATAAAAAGATGTTCAAAATATTGCATCAAAACAGATTTTCGCCAAATGATAGACAATTCGTTCTACTTTCGATTTTGAAATTGAATTTATCAAAGAATATACAAACTTTCTACCGAATTTTCCAACCCAGGAATTTCTTCAAAATAGGCCATAATGCCTCCTCAAAAGAACCAATCCAAAGACAAAGGCAAAGCCCCAGTACAAGCTCCTATAAAACTTACATTTGTCTAGCCCATAAAATCTTGGATAGATATGGTCCAAGAAGGAGAGCAAAATGAGGCTCCTTTTAAAAATAATTATAAGTCCAACAATGGATAGAATCTTTGGCCCATTCTCCATAATTACTCTTGGTCTTACAAAACTTCTCACATGCATAAGAAGATAAAACTTCCAAACCCATTTTTACAAAATCAAAGATAGGATCTTGTTCTAAAAAGCCTTTCTCAAGCACTAATTTCTATACAACTCTAGATAGGCCTTTCTACTAAAAAATCCCTATCTCAAAAATCATTACAAAAAAATTCTCCAAATTATGCTCAAATTATTTTGTCACAAACAAAAATTACAAAATCAATGTGTTTGCACAAAAAATATTTTCAAAACATTGTAATCATGAGGAATATTTTATGTCACAAACCCTTCCATGACAGTAAAAAATAGGATGGTTTTACAAACCCTGAGATTTGAGTAAAACTCAGCCCTACTACATGACAGTCCTGGAAATCACTGGTTTAACCAAATTCAAACATTTTTGCCTAGAGAAAAACCACCCTGAACTAGCTTACTCCATTTGTACTATACAAAACATCATCCATCTTTCTGACTAGGGAAGAAATTCATCCTCAGTAAAACCATATCCAATTGATTTCCAAACTAAATTAGACCATTGTCGAAGCTATTCCTACTGGGATTACCAACAAATATGGTTTAATATCTTCCTCTTACAAAACCTTAAAGGTAGTCACTCATAGCTAATATACTTTGATATACAAATTAAAACCACTTGTACCCCTTACTGGTTCATCCAATGGTGAAATTATTATGAAGCGGTACCCCAATTATTGACTCAAAAATTCTATACTTGTTTTGAACTTTTTAAGGAATGTTACAAATCGTAAGAGATAGAAAAGAGGTTTTCTCCATTACTACTTTTCTGCTTGAATTTTTTCTTGTCTTGGGTTTGTACCTGGTATTTTAATTATAATCAACAAGATACTATGGTTATTCTGGTTAGAAAATTCAAAGTTAAATGGTGGGACTCTTTCCTAAATAAAATATCCAAAATTGTTGGCTTGAAATGGTTAGAGAAGAATATGGGCACCACTTCAAACCTTACGCCAAAGATTTGACCTGTTTGGCCTAAAAATCTCATGCCCAAACCCTTTTAGCTGTAGCAAAATCACAAAAGGACTACTTCTCCATCATGAGACAACTTCTAGATAGCAACACTACAAATTTACAGGTGGCTTCTATAAATGTTGAGTCAGACCCAGAAGAACCAATCAAAGATCTTAGTAATGACAATGAGGATAACTGTTTTAATATATTTTCACCTGTAAAGTAAATAAAAAAAAGAAGGAGTAAGAAAAGTCTGTAAAAAAAAGAGAGGTAAAAGTAAAAAACCAATGTGGAGACATCGCATCTGCTTAAGGACATTAATAGTTATGCCCATGTGAAGATTTTACCTTTTGTTTAGAGACCATTATGGCTAATTATTTTCATATGACTGTTAGTTCATGTGACTTTATAAAAGACATCTTTATCTTCCAAAAGATTACAAATTTGTCAAGCTTCTTCCTTTATAAAAGGCGAGCTCTCATCTACCAGAAGGCAGAACTTTTCAAAAATATAGAAGAGAAAACACTAGAGAAAGCTCATGTGTTGAGCATCTATAACTTTCACTTGTGTAAACCTCTTCCATTACAAAACTCTCTATAACCCACTTACAAATTTGTTACAAAATTGTATTCTCCTACAAACTTGTAAATTTATTTCATCAATACAAAGGTATTATTTCATATTTCTCTGAGTATTTTACATTTTCCTGCATCATTTAGTTTAAGTATGCTATGTGTTTGCCTTTAAGGGGATCCTGCACATCAAAAACTGTGTTGTTCATATCGTATAAAGATTTCACACTACAAATATTTGATTTCAACTTATCTTCATTTAAAAAAAATAATGAAGATATTTTCCTTCATAAATTTTTCTTTATAAATAATAATACGACATCTATAAGAAACTAATTGTATAATTTAAAAAATATAAATACAAAATTAATTTTTAGCATTATTAAAAACAAAAAATTAGCTCAACTATAAAATTATGCTTCTATTTTTAGTATAAATGTTCTTTAATAACTCTACTTTTTGTGAAGATTCTTATTAAATATGGGGCTATACAATATAATGTGGATTGAAATTCATATAATAACAGATTTGAGAGACGAAATTTAATAATATATCATTATGTATTTTAAAATAATCAATCTCAAACCATCAAAATTCTATTAAAAAAAATTAAAACTCTTATTAAGAGAGTAAAATAATAAATTTAAAGAAAAAATTCTCAAAAAAAGAAATAAAATAAAATAAAACTGATAAAACTAGGTGAAATAACTTATTAAAAAATAAATATAAAATTAGCTTGCCGCTGGTAGAATATATAGACAATAACTCAAAATACCAAAAGAGTAAAATTATTTATAAATAAAAAAGAGAAATTACTAAAATTTTTATTTTTAGATATTATCAAATTTATTTCTTTAAGATATTATCAATTTATTTAGTACAATAGTGATTTTAACTTATCAATATTAAAGTTTAAATCTATTGTAATTAGTTTGAATTTTAGCTTTATATATACGTATAGTAATTAAATAAATAATTATTATTTTTTAAAAATAACGTAGAAATTTACATATTCAACTAACCTTTTAAACTGAATATTATACGTTTTGACTTTTTAGCTACTAAAATTTAGTATTGATTCAATTAAAATCTAATTGAATTTATTAATTAATTAGAGTAGCTTATATAAACTAGTTTCCTTTTGTGATTTATATAGTTCTCTAAAATATAAGTATTTTGGATTCAATTTCCTTGAATAAAGTACTTTTATATTTGTTGTGAACTTCACTTTTAGTTTCATCACACTTTATATTTTGTTTTCTAATGTTGTTATAGAGTTATAAGTTTGAGTCAATCTAATTTTTTACTAGTTCAAACTCAACTTATGATACTCTTTAAAAAAAAGAGCCTGAATAACGAGTCATCTAATTAGTTTGAAGTTCATAAGTTTAAACAAGCTAAAATTAGTCAAAGTAATTGTTTCATAAATAAAAATACCAAAAAGTTTTTCAAACAACAAATTTTTAAATTATAGATGCAAATATATTAGTAATATTTGCATCAAAACTAAAAAAATTTAATATTAAATTATAGAAATAAATTGCAACATAAAAACATATTATTTTTGTATACTTCTAATTAATAATTTTGACAGACTAATATAAATATATATATTATAAACACAAACATAATTTTGAAATATAAATTCAAATAATTAATAAAAATAATTATTAATGAGCTAATTTATAAATTTAATAAGTCAAACATTGATGAGTTGTTCAACTTGTTAGTTTAATGATTCAAAATAAAATTTTAATTTTAAAACTCATCTATCTATCTATCTATCTAATTTATATACTAGTCTCTAAAAGCATATGCAATATACATGATAAATTATTAAATATAATATGTTTTTATTTAAATTTAGAATTAGACGTGAATCATTATTAACATTTACATAGTATTTAGTTTAATGTAATTTAAAATTTATTTTATATAGAATTTATTTGCAAATAAATTTCTATATTTAGTATACTACAAAATAAAAATAGAATTCATTTCAAATGAAATGAATTTTATATTTGGTTTAAGTGTAAAATTTAATAAAATATTTTATTTTATAAAAACATTCTTGTATTATTTTTTATCATTTTAACAAATAAAAAAAATACAAGAAAAAGAGGGGAGACAGAGAGAGTAAAGAGAAAAGAAAAAAAGAGGAGAAAGAGAAGGACAAAAGAAAAGTGAAAAAATATTTTAACTAAGTCTATTTTATCACAATAAAAAAAATTTACAACTTTAAAATTCATCTACAAATTTGATAAATTTTGATTTGGTTATAACTAATTCCAAGATTTAATATTGATAAAAAAATTTAATAAAGTAAAATTTCAAATAAATTTTGATTTATATCAAACACACAAAATATGAATTTACAAAATGAATGTTATAAAGAATACGAAATTCATTTATACCAAACACAATATTAAATTATTTCTAATGAACATTTACACACTCTCTCTCTCTCTCTCTATATATATGCTATAATTCTAGTAGAGTCATAATATTATTTTTCCTATACTTATAATTTGTATTTACTTAGAAATATCACTCACCAAAACAAAATAACTCGAAAATTTCTAACAATTTCACTTTCAACTCTTGCAAACTCGTCATAAAAGAGAAATGGTCACACTAGACTAATTAATTGCAGCTTATCTTATAACTAGAGAACAAACTTTCTTTTATAACTAAAAAATAAAGTATACCTTGGATATAATATAATAACGGATATATAAACTTAAAGTCCTCAATATTTGTTGAAGACAGTGCTTCGAGCAAAACAAGACATAATTATATAAGTGAAAATTTAAATTTGAAAAGTTAAATGAAATCCTTTTTATAGCATATATATATATATATATATATATATATATATATATATATATATATATATATATATATATATATATATATAAAATTATATAAATTAGTTTTATTTGTAAAAAAATATTATTGTTTTGTGTATTTTATCAAAAAATATCTT
>CATIWR010560511.1:0-19182 GCA_949677035.1 Omphalea diandra | reverse complement strand
TGACCTTTGGAAAAGAAGAAGCCAAAATGTGACAAACGAATTCGCAGTAAAAGTCACGCCTTAGTCGCGACCACGAATTTCAAAGTAACTTAAGAGGGAAGCAAGTCCATATCCACGGCTTGACAAGTGTCCCAGAAGGCTGTTGGAAGTCAAATTTCATGAAGGCACCTTATTCGTAGCGATCGCAAATCCTCTAGAAGAAAGATAACCACTTTGGCAGACGGATTCGCGTCCTCTATCGCGGCCTGTGCAAGAAAACTCGCGACCGCGACTTCTAAAAGTAGGTAAAAGACAATGGCTATATTTTTCTAGTGAACTAATAAGAAGCTGCCTCGTGGACTAGCCATTAGACACAAACGAGGTTTCCCTTGAAGAATTTGGATTTTGCGACTGTAAAATGAAGTAGCAACCGCGATTTCATCATGATAAGCATTTAATGCAAAATCTGTCAAGCATGTCTCAAAGATTTGATGAGCTATGATCTGCAACATCTCTTTGGTGAAGTTTGGCTATAAATACACCACCAAACAACCATGAATAAGGTTCCTAAGGAATTTATTACAAGTGATTAAAGCTCTCAATCTTTGCTACTCATTTTCTTCATTTTCTTTATAAAATTGTAATTGTTAGGTGTGAGCATTAAACACCAAGTTGTGAGGTTTTGTGTTAGCCTGTAAAAACACTTTAAGAAAGGTTTATGTGTGAGCCTAGTGAAACACTTGAGTGTGGTTTTGTGTTAGCCTAAAAACACATTATTGTAAGGTTTTGTGTTAGCCATCAAAACACAAGTTGTATAAGTTGGGTGTGAACTCGAAAACACCATTGAGATAGTGAAATACCCAATTGATTAATTGGGGAGTGGACGTAGGGTCAATTATACCCGAACCACTATAAATTGGTTGTATCTCTTCTACTCTTTCTTCTCTCCTTTATCCTTATTTTTGAAATTTTTATTCACCAATTCAACCCCCCTTCTTGGTGCCTCAGGACAACATAGTGGTCAATGGGGGACCAAGGCAGGACAACACATTAGTATCATCTGTAAATGCAATGTGGAGTCATCACCTTACTTTGGTTAGGATAAAAGTCTGGGGAAGGAAAAATTTGAACCTACTCTGAGTCAATTAGCAAACCCATTTCATCTTCATCCCATCAGAGATCGAATTTGCAAATTAGGTACGACTTGGGAAAGATGTTAGGTACCCCTAAACTGCCCAGATATTAGGATTCAAACTTCAGTTTACTTTTAGTTTTTTAATCAAGTTATTCATTAGTCTAATTATCGCCCTTAAACATACATCTGAGTATAATCTAATTAGACAAACCAAGACATCAAACTAGGGGGAGAGGGGTCATGCACTCATGGTATGGGGTAAACATGCATCATCCATTCACATATAACATCTATAATAGGGGATAGTTATCATGCAATATGTTATAAGGTCTTATCATGCACCACCATTCATTCATATTCATAATCATCCATAATGGGGAGGGGGATCATGCATTGTAGTATGGGATCTTAGCATGCATTCACCATACATGTGCATGCATAATCATCTATAATGGGACATGGCTAAGGCCAATTCCATGGTCTAATCCTAAGCGCTCACACCTACACGCAAGAAGACGAAGCAAGTTAGTAATAAATTAACATGAAAACAAACAAATAAAAAGGAACTCAAAGCCAATAAAGAAGGGGAAATGAATCCTATAGTGATCAACATATCATATCTCTATAGCCAAGGTGCCTAGCATGCATCTATGTCCATAATATTCACATTCTATCATCATAAACCAAATAGTATAGATTATGACATACATGAATAAGTGCATGAATCATGAATAATAAAGAGGATATGGACACACACAAGGTAAAACATTAAGAGGATATTAGGTGGCCTAAGGCAAAGATTCACTTAAGTGATGTCTTAAGGGTCATTAAACCCTTACTCACTTTGCTCATAAAGAGTTGAAACATTTAGGGTAGAACCTAACATAGGAATTACTAGAGTGCCCCCATGAATCCAAGAGACCAAAGATCTAAAAAGCACTATTCATATGACTATTCATCAACTCTAACATAAAATGTAACATCAAGGTCAAGAAAAACTTGAGTTCCTCTCTTAATCACTACCCTAAGGTGTAAAAAAACAAAACTAAAAATAGGATTTAGAAATCAAAGAAACCAGAAAACACATATCATCCAATCAAGCATCAAGGGACTAGAAAACACTATCCATATGACAATTATATATTACAGCACTAAGGGGATTCTTAAGGTTAAAGGGAACTTAAGTTCCTTACTAGGTTATCACCTTAAGATGTCAAAATAGGAACAAAAACTAGATTTAATATTCAAACGGACACAAAAAACATACAAACATTTTAAGTGAGAAAAGCAAAGAAAACCATTTTAAAAGCTAACCAATACTCCATTTTGATGTGAATAGGTGTCCTAGACCATAAAGCCTCATCCTATTCTATCAATGGAGTCACCAAACATCTGAAAAAGTACCTCTAAAAGCAAGAAATTTGAAAAGAATAAGAATAAAACTTTTTACTGGATTGCAGGAAACTTGGGTTGTACAACCATGGATAAGGGCTATACATCCCAGGATGAGGGTTGTACAACTTGCTAATAAGCCTGTACAACCCTCCTTTTTTTGGGTTGTAAAATAGAAAAAAAAAAAAAGAGATAAAAGGGAAGTAAGAAGAAAAGGAAGGGGAGTCTCTAAGATATTCCAATAATGTCTTCATCTTTAGAAGCTCATGATTAACTTAATGTCCTTCAACATTGCTTAGGGAATACACACATATAAAAGGAAAAAGATCTAGTTGTACCTTAGAGAGAGTGGGACAGGGTTAGGGTTTTAGTTTTCTATGTTTATAGGTATTTGAGGGATAATTTTTATAGAGTAACGTTAGGGTTTCCAACCCTTCTCTCTTCTCTTAAAATGAGGGGATATTTATAGGTGTTGGATAGGTGCATAGTGTTAGAAATAGTTTTGGTTGCACTCTAGACATATCCAATCACACAGTAGAAAAGTGTTATACTGGAATTAGGGTTTGCATATGGGTTGTACAACCAATAATGGGTTGTAAATCCTTATGTCAAGGTTATACAGCCTTAGGGTTTAATGAGGGATTAGTTCTAGAAAGTTCCATAAGTTAGGGCTTAAGCAAGGTTGTACAACCTTGAGAGAGACTGTACAATCTTGTAGTCAAGGTTGTACAACCTTGCGATGAGGGGTACAAACCTTTTTTATGGGATGTATAACCCACCAAACTTGGTTGGTAGCCCTAGGCTTAGCTTGGATTTAGTCTTTAGGCTTCTCCAAGGCTTTCTAGGATCTTTCACCCTTTACATTATTCCCTTTGCATTTTGGGAATTTAGTTAAATGATTTTTATCATTAGGCTTTGCATAGATTGCCTCTTGTGATTAATGTCACTCTTGAATTTCTTAATATATGCTTTGATCTTTATGAATGATGATTCCTAGCTTAGGGATGTCCCCTAAATAGTCTCATGTTATCTAGGCCTTTCTGGCATTTGCAAATGGAAACAAAGCCTTTGTAGTCCTCTTGGTTGTCTTGGAGATTCATTCTTATCTTAAGGTAACAGATATAGGCTTCGATATTGTAGGAAGTGCTTCCTTGGATTTTGTCATTTCTAGGGAGGAATCTTTCTTGAAAACAAATGGGACCTTTAGAGGGGTTAGCTTATTATTAAAAAGGTTTATGATGGCCTGATCTAGATCTAATAACTTAGAATTTTCTCTAGCGTTCTGAAAGCAATGAGGGCATTTTTAGGTAGTTGTACATCCTAGGGCTCTTTTAGGAGATTAGAGGCATTATAGTAAATTAGTTACTCTAGGCTCTTTAGGGAACTGAAGGTATCTTAGCAACTTAGGTGCAGTTAAGCTTGAGAAATAGTCAATGGTATTTTGTTAATTTGACTGTTATTGGCTTCACTAGGGAACTGGGGTTATTTTCGTAATTCTAAGCTTGATTGGGCTTTAAAGGAAGGCTGTATTGGGCTTATGTGCTAGGGGTTAGGTTGTTAGGCTTGAGGAAGGGGCTGAGCCTACCAGGCCAAGTCGAACCAGTTTAGCCCAGTAGGGCTATACAACCCTTCTTTGGTTGTACAGCCTAGGGTCACTATAAAAGTGCTCTAGGAGCCTTTTGTCCTCATTTGCATCGTTTCTCCCCCCTCCCCCTCTAGCTTTAAATGTAGCTCCTATGTAATCTTGGTTACTTTTGACGATCGATATAGTTGAATTTAGTAATGACGAGATGTACGACATCTGAGAGGAGTTTCTTGATGAAGATCTTTCAACTATTGACGAATTTGATCAGTTGCGATCTCAATGGAGATTTAAGAAAGTGAGCTCGCTGAAGAACGTAATAACAAAGCTGATTCCACCTGACTATCCTCCAGCTAGCAATACGCTGATGGTCTACACTTTGTACCATCATTTATCAATAGCTGATTGAAGATCAATAGATGTTCTTTTCTTCCTTTCTCAATTTTATTTTTACTTTCTATGCACTTTATCATTATAGGTTTTTAGCACTACCCTTGAATTTACTTGTTACTTGTGAACATTAGGTTAGCTCATAAAATATTTAGAAATAATTTCTAAGACACTCACCCTATATTTTCAGCAAAAATTTTTTGTCTACTAGCCTCGTTGATTGTCTTGATTTGAATGACTTAAGCTTTATTCCTTGACTAGTGTAAGGAAGTAATTGAAATTAATTTATGGAATGTTTCATGAATAATTATGGTATGCACCTCAGTGAACAATCCATTATCTCTGCAAATTTGTCTGTCTTACGACATTTTGTCTCCTAATTGCATTTGTTCATGCTTGTCTTATTGTTATTTTACCTTTCGTTCTTTAAGGGATAGTCTCCTTCTTGAAAGGAAGAAGCTTTAACGGTCCTACTGTTGCATGGGCCATACATTGCATCCTAAATGGTGGCCTATTTAGGGAGACCGAGATCTAGACTTTTTTGTCATTGCTTCTTAATGAGACACTAAGGATCAATCTGTTGATGGTACACACATTGGGGCAATAATGGATGGACATGACCTACACTTCTGACCTGCCCTTGATTGGTGAGATTACAATCACTCTTAGGCATTTTACCTTTTTTATTAGGTTACAGTTTGTAGTCATTCCATTGCCTACCAATTTTAAGGTATGTTATACTATTCTCTAGCAAGATTATTTGCAGTGGATCCTAAGTTGTGTTCCTTTGTTGAAAGGGGGTCGAGCCATGATGAGGTTAAGTATTCCAACTGACGCTGTTATCATTATCGATGATAGTCTTACCGAGGTGGTTGATTAGCATGCTCATTGCTACCTACTATATGCCTTATCCGAATTCGTATTCCCGAATGCTTTTGGGGTGGTGGAGCTATGTCTGATGCCTATGTTTATGACTTGGACCTACTACACCACTTTGAATAGAGATTTGCAGTGTTGGCATACCTCTACCATTACCTCGATCATTGCTCCCATGGTCAAGGCTATATGTATGGCGCCTAAAGAGTCCTCATTGTAAGTATTACTAATTTCTGCTATTTTTTACCATTCTGTGCTACTTTACTATTTTGACTCTTACAACATTCTTTATTAATGGGCGTGAGCAATGGAAATGGGCCTATTGTACGGTTTGGATCCTGAGGACAACGTGAAGGGTGGTTATCCTTATTTTACATGATGGAGTGTAGCGAGCTAAGAGGAGCCCCTTGTGACCACTAGATGTGCATGCCTGAATGTGATCACTTTAGACTAGCTATTATCCCTGCATAGAAATCACTTTATGTGCATGATTATTTATTGTATTAACTGGTATTGTACTGACAATGATTTTATGTCCTCATTATAGCTACACCTTGAGTGGAGAGGTCCCATGGCAGCATGGGCATTGAAGGTGGTAGAGGCTAAAGTTTTTTCCTTTGGTCATCATTTGATGGTGGGTCCCTTTATTTAGTAGTGGTGCATTAGGGAGTGCATCTATTGGTGGCATAAGGATCTAGACGAATGCCCTATTCCATGCCACCCACCTCTGAGATTGGTCTAGGCAAGGGATCTCGTGGGGGTAGATCTTGCCGCAACATTACGACTCATGCTAAGAGAGCAGCTATCTTCGTCAGGCATCTCTTACAAGTCTTAGATGATTAGTGCGCATATAGGGAGCTTATCTGATTTAGCGATCTGTGTGTTTCCTTACTATGCAACTGATGGAGGCTTTTCTTAGAGCATACGTGCTAAGGCACTACTACATAGGTGACTTGATGGACTATTGCTCTCACTTTTGTATTTGGTACTGCCATCATTTAAGCCACAAACGAGATTGCGAATCTACTTCAGGAGGCATGGAGCTTATGGAGGTGGATAGTTTTGCTTTAATACTAGATAGGTTGATAGAGTCTAATATGGCTTTATTGACTGGATCGATGATGTCATTATAGATTAATCATTTGCCTATGTTTTTTAACCAGCCAAGACCACCCATGTAAGTTCCCTATTCCTTTGTATTTATTATATCTTGATTGCATTGCCAATTGTACTTTTGAAAATGTCTCTCTTCCTTCTTTTACAAATTTTAGGCATTTAGACAGAGGCCATGGTCAACCTGATTGTCTCCTTAAAGAGGACCATGATGCACCAAATGTGCTCTATGTAGGTTAGTGACACACAACATAAAAAGGAATAATAATATATGTATGCATGTTTATGGTTGGTGTTCTATGTGCTTTATGTCTTGAAATCTTAACCCCTCATGTTTTTTTGTAGGAGATGATCCAACATTAGAGTTAGCAGATCAAATAGAGGGATCAACAGATTGTGGTAGCAGAGGTAAAGATAGAGCATCTTACTGAGATAACTAGAAAGTACGGGTATGTGAACACGGATGGCAAGGCCACGAATTTGAAGGCAACCCCATCCAAGAGCGAATGCAGAGTGAAGACCCTGACTCCCTTTCTAGTTGTTTAAAACATTTTCCCTTTACCTTTTCATTCTAATATAGCACATTTAGTTTATATTTACATAGTTATATAATTTAATAGGTGGTATGAAAGCCCTTCTTTTTAGATGTGTACTTGAGATATGCTAGGGTGAACTGAAGTGGTATTGCCTTCAATTTTTATGAAACTTTTATATTTTGTCTAGTATACAAAAATCTAATTTTTTTTATTGTGCCTCACAAACACACGTTGTCGCTTTTCTTACATACATGTTTCACAAAATAGGTTCCCGAGCCATCCCTAACCCAAAACTGAAGAAAGGCTATCTGATTCTGCTCTTGAGTTTTAAGGGTTGTACAACCCTATAATTGTAGGTTGAACAACCTAGTTAAAGGGTTATACAACCTTGATTAGAGGTTGTATAGCATATGGGTCTAGGCCCCTATTATAAGTAGCCTATTTTGAACTTTTTTCCTTCATTTGCTTTTTCCAACTGCTTAAACTTATCTAGAACTTTTCTAAGGTCTCTCTCAACCTAACTTTGGTCTGACCTAGGATGGGTAGGCCTTTCTACTCTCCACTTCCTTTCTTCTATTTGACTTGACCTACACTTTTGCTGGTAGCTTGTAACTTATAAGACACCACTACTAATACTTTCCACTTCAGAGATATAAAGATTTACCCTTTGTTAAAGGAGTTTGATGTTATTCTTGACTATCGTGTCATAACAGTAGATCAGATTGCATTACCTCAGCTAGACTACCTAAATGTCAGGAAGATAGTAGAGCCATTTGACTTGTAATATAAGAATGTCCCTTGGTGCACGTTGGCCGAGGAGAAGATCCTTATCCTTTATCTCTTTTTTCTCTTCTAGGGGTTATGCTCAAGCTCACATCGCAGTTGCTATTCTGATAGGTGAGTTCCTGTTGAGGAGGGAGGATAGGGAGACTGATCTATAAATCATTCCACTCTTTAAGGGGGTTGAGTTAGGGAGGACTCTAGTGTCGATGACTCTGGGCTAGACTATTGTAGGGCTCAATAAAGTGGCTTTAAGGGTTAGTGATTCCTTCATAAGGAGTCCACTGTTGCTTTAGGTATGAATTCTTCTTGTAGGCTCTTCTCCTTTCATTCCCTAACTTTTCCTTTTCTTTTCTTCTTTTTTTTTCTTTTATTGCCTTAACTTTTGCTTGGATCACTCTTGTGTGTTTTCAATCCAGTAGGCTTCTCAATTTTGCTTAAGTCACCCTTTTGGATTTTCAACCTAATGAGCATTTTTCTTTTTCTTCTTTTTTCTTCTTTCTCTCTCTTTTTCTCTGTCTTTTTTTTCTTCTTTTTCTTTTTTTTAGATATGTTTATAAGAGAGTTTAGGATTACTAACTACCCTGACTATGAACACGAGGCTTTACTATCCTCAGCATCACTTGAATTGCCACCTGACCAAACTAACCTTTATTAAGGCTGAATAGGCTGAGTAGATGTCCCACATTACTGTTATCGATATCCACTAGAGCTGTCCTTAGTGGAACCTGTTACGCTTTACCCTGAAGACTTATGGGGTTCCGTCATCAATCTTGCCTTGGCTTCAGGCACATTAGTTTGTGGTACAGTTCCTCTCTTCATTTGTCGAGAGTCCTCTAACCTAGTGCTTCCTGGATAGGGTTGAAATCACTTGGACAAGTTTTTTCTTCTTTTTCGTTATTTATTTATACCCTAATTTTTGTCTAAGATGCCCTTTTGGGTTTTGACTTAGCTGGCTATTTTCACTTTTCTCATACCTTACACGAAATACTTATTTAACTAGTCCAAATTTACCAGCTTGATGAATTCATCCCTATCCGTATATGCTAACTTCACTACTTCACTTGAATAGATTTGTTTGACCACGTAGGGACCTTTCCAATTTGGCTTAAATTTTAACTAAGGATCCTGAGCCTGTGGTCGGACTGCCTTTAGTACTAGATCACCAACTTTTATCATGCTTGGCTTGACCTTTTTGTTGAATAATTAGGCTAGCCTAGCTTGATACAACTGAATGTTATACAGGGCCTTAAACCTATTTTCGTCAAGCAAAACTAATTGTTCAAATCTACTTGGTACTCAAGGATGTCAGATTCAATCAATACTTGTAAAGACTTCACTTATAACTCGATTGGTAGTACTGCCTTTATCCCATACACCAAAGAGTATGACATCATCCTAGTTGATGTCCTTGTCGTAGTTTAATAACCCTTTAAGGCAAAGGATAATTTTTCAAACTAGTCTTTGTAAGTGTCAATCATCTTGGTAGTAATGTTCTTGATATTCTTATTTATCGCTTCCACTGCTCCGTTAGCCTATGGTTTATAAGGTGACAATTTGTGTGGATCACCTAATATTTTATTAACATGTCCTTACCTCTACCTAGAAATAAATCCCATTATCTGTAACAATATGGTGTAGCAAACTATATTGACAAATTAGGTTCTTTTCAATCAATCGTGCCATCAACGTTGCCGCCAGCTTACCAAAGGCTTTAGCCTTTACCTATTTTGAGAAGTAATCTACCACTACTATGATGTACTGATACCCTCTAGTAGAAGTTGGTCTGACTTCCCCGATTACAAATCCCCATGCTGTAAATGGCCAAGGTGAGGTCAAATTTTGTAACTCCGTCAATTGCAAATGATAGAGGCTACAATGAATCTCTCATTTGTGACAACTCTGAACTTTCTAAATACAATCATTCTTCATAATAGTCCAATTGTATCTCAATCTTAGAATTTTCTTTACTAATATTTTTCCATTCATATAAGGGTTACAGACACATGCATGTACCTCTTTCATAACTTTATGGGCCTCTCCCTCAGCTAGGCATCGCAAATGACCCCGTCAGGCATTCTCTTATATATTACCCAATTGTACACCATAAATTGTGAAGAAAACTTTTGGATTGTGTCCTCTTTCTTCACAACCCCTTCTAGGTAATCATCATCTTCAAAGTACCTTTGTATATAGAAATACCAGGGGTGATTTTCCACTAACATCTGCATCACACTTGCACCCATGTAACATAGTGTCATAGATAGAAGCGTGATAAATAGCTTCATAGGCAATACACTAGGCCCTTCCCAAATAAAGACTAAAGTCACCAAGGCATCAACCATTAATTTTTTTTTCTCTTGACAGTTGATGGAATGTGACTTATGGAAGCTCTGTACTAACCCCTTTAAATGGTCCAAGTATGGGCTAGATGTTCTTCTTTTAGCTCCCACTCATTTGTTATTTATGAAATAACTAGTAATGAATCGTTAAACATCTCTGCTACCTTAATCTTTATCTACTTTAGGAGTTCAAGTCCCAGTGCACATGCTTTATATTTAGCCATATGATTAGTCATTTTGTGGTTCAACTTTTTAGCTATAAGAAAAAGTTCTCCTTCAAGCGAAATCATAATTACCCTTACATCTACTCCTTTCTTGTTCATAACTCTATCAAAGTAAACTCATCATCGTAAAGATTCAACAGCTCCTAACCCCTCATCTGGAAACTGGGGAGGTTCAGACTCTTCTTCTTCTTCAAGGGGTTGTTGTGACAAATACTCTGAGACTGTTTGTCTTTTGATCACCTTCTTGGTTATATACTTAACATCAAATTTAATCAATATGATCAACCACATTGCCAATCGCTCTGCTAAAAAGGGGCCTTGTGAAGATATCTAACTAGGTCTGGCTTCGAGATCACCTCCACTGAGTATGACTTAAAGTAATGCCTCAGCTTATTCATTACATAGACTAGTGCCAAACAGGTATTCTCCAGTAGATTGTACTTTTCTTAATAATACAACTTCTTATCGAGGAAATATATTGCGTGCTTGCTCTTTGCTTCATCTTCTTGAGCTAACATTGCACTTACAAAACTATCCTCCACTATCAACTACAAAGTTAAAGGTCTTTCAGGCCTTGGTGGCTTCAACACTAATGGGTTAGTCATATACTCTTTTATCTTTTCAAAGGCCTTTTGACACTTCTTATTCCATTCCATCGGTTGATCCTTCGTTAACAAGTTAGAAATGTGTTTACATATATCTTGCCATAAACCAGCTGATATACTGCAAATGACCCAAGAAACCCCATACCTCATTCTCTGTCTTAGGTGTAGGCATTTTTTTAATAGCCTTTACCTTATTCGGATGCACTTCAATTCCCTTTTTGCTGACTACATGTCCTAAAATCTTACCGAAGATGGCCTCAAACACATACTTCTTAGGATTTAGTCTTAAATTGTATTCATCAACTCTCTTTATAAACTTTTCCAAAGCTTTAAAGTGTCCTTCGCTAGTCTTTGATTTCACCATCATATCATCCATATACACCTGCACCTCTTTATGGATCAAGTCATGTAATGAGGTAGTTGTCATTCACTGATAGGTTGTTGTTACATTTTTTGACCCAAATGGCATCACCTTATAGCAATACATTCTCATTCTATGATAAAAGCTATCTTCACCTTATTTGTGATAGCCATGAGAATCTACCCAAATAATTTATCCATGAAGGAATATATGACATAAGTTAAGGTGTTGTCAACTAGTTCATCTATATGTGGCAAAGGAAAATAATCCTTTGGACACGCTTTTTTCAAATCCTTGTAGTCGACACAAATTCTCACCCTTTCATCCTTCTTTGGTACTGACATTATGTTGGCCAGCTATTCAGGGAATCCACCACCTTTAAGAACTTGGCATTCAACTGCTTAGCCACTACTTCTTTAACCAACTGGGCCTACTCAGGTCTCATCCTCTGCAGTTTCTATTTTACTGGCTTCATGTGTGGGTAGGTTGGGATCCTGTGTTTCGCAATCTACCTATTGACCCCCGATATGTCTTCATATGTCAAAGCGAAGACCCTTTGATATTTCCTTAGCAACTACTTAATCTTTATTTACCTTTTTAGCATGATATCACTAGCAATAAGCAAGATTTTTAGATTTTCTTATGTGCCAAGGTTAAATACAATGGTATGTACAAAATTAATGTTAAATATGCTCATGAAATGATGCATGTTATGCACACTACCATCAGGAAACACATCACCTAAGTAAGCAAACTCGTCATTCATTGCCTTAAACTTAAAGAGAAATATGTCATCATCCTCAAACAGACTAGAAACAAAAAATTAGTAGCATCTTGAAAGATAGCTTCCTCTATTGGAGTATATCGACATAAGGTGTGTTCTATTTCAATAAGTTAGACTATCCCCTTTAAATAGTCTCCTCTTATATCCCAAAACTCCTATTCCAGTAGATATAGTTTAGTTTGCACAAAAAAGCTTTTCTTCTTATCCTTTTATGGCCATGTGGTCTGAGGCCTATATAAGACTACAGATTGCCCCAACTTTTACTCATTCTGACCCATTGTGGCCTGCTTACCTTTTTCCTTTTTCTTCATCTTACCATTTGCCTTTTTGATAAGTCTTGAAAATTTTGATGTTCCAATTCATCAATATCCAGCTAAAAAGGGGCCTGCTTAATTTTGTCCATATCATTGCCTAATGACTTCTCACTCTGAGTGGTTCCTTGATCCATTTTTCCAATGCCTTTGTCGTCTTTCATAAAGAAATCACATAGTGGTCTGTATAAATCCCTCACTTCTTATTTTGATGCTTCACTATGGTACCCCAATCCTTTCTTAGTGGTCTATGCAGGAATCTCTATAAACTTTGATATGTCTATAAAATTCTTCCTTACCCTCTATCCTGGCAGAAAGTTCATACTTTTCATGATCCCTATCACTCTCAGATCAACCCAATGGTAAAAAAACTTTGACAACTTGAAACCTTTGGAGATGTGGAATTGTCATACTTAAAGCTAACACAATTTCCCCTACTTCTACATAAATGGTAATAATTTCACCCTTATAAGGAATCTTAACCTTTTGATAAACAGTGAAGGGCACACCACTAAGAGGATGATACTATGGTCTCCCTAGTAAAAGCAAGAACGTAATCGAAATGTCCACAACTATGAACATCATCACAGTCTGAACCACACCTATCTTCACCATAGTCTTGAAAACTTCTGCAAATGGCCTCCTACTATCATTATAGGCCCAAGTGACACTATCAAAAAGCCTCAAACTCTTTCTCAAATAACCCAAACTTACGTAATGATTTTGCAAGACAGATATTAATCCTAACACCATCATCTACCATCATATAGGGTGTCGCCTTCCCTTTACCTCAACTCAGATAAATAGGGCCAAATTATGATCTCTTCCCTCTAGGGGCAAATTCTCATATGAAAAAGTAATTTTTCCCTTGTGAATCACCAACACAACAACATCTTTTAAAGTGGCTACACTGAAAATAATCAAGTTGGATAGAGCCTCAATCATAACCTTCTTATGCTCTCGAGAAGTGATAAGCAACTTCCATACACTGATCTGAGTAAACATGTTCTTAGACTACTTCACTATAATGTTGTTTTCCTCTTTCTTTTCACAATAAGGTCGTTTGTCCCTTTCTCAATCCTTGGTTCCTTGGGAGCATCTCTATCAGGGTAATATTTCCTATTGTGAATCACATGGCTCATTTGCCCAGCCTTCTTCTCCCTGCTCTCCTACTATACTTGAATCATTCCCCTTCGTCACATCTCTTTTGACTCTTCCTCTGAACTCTCTCAAGCATTAATAGTATAAACAATTAGAGTCTTCCTTGCAACCTCCTCGATAGTAGCAACAATAATCTCCTTAAGAATTCCATAATCTATCATAAATATCCCTTAGTTTGGGGAGGAACATTACAATAGTTTGGCAGAGTCCCTTGGATGTTAGGCCTCCTAGAATTTGGTAGAACAATTATTTTATTATTGATAAGATTTTGAATCTCATGCCTTAATCTATAATAGTCATCAGTATTATAACTCATTCCTTAATGAAAAACGCAGAAAGCATTTGCGTCATATCTCCTAAGCAGCAAATTAGGAGGTGGTCTTAGTGCTAAAGGCTTCAACACTCTCTTCTTTTACAACCTCTCAAATGCCTTAGATAGAACCATCGCCAAAGTTGTAAACTGTCCACGTGCCCTTACTGCATTAACATCGACCATTTTGTTCCCTTTTGCTTAGAGTTGTCTTTCCTTATACTATCTTTTTGACTCAAATTCTAACTCCTTAGCTTGCAATCCTACTTTTTGAAGGTCCTCAAAGTTTCTAACCACTATTCTCTGATTCTAGTGTCAATACTTAGTAAAGACCCTTTCACAATCATTATAACATGCTCTATCTCGAAAGGCATTGTGGTTGCTTCTAAAGTCATCTTCTTCTATCTCCTAATATAATCATTAAAGCTCTCACTAGTCATCTATTTCAAAGATTCTAAGTGTTGTAATATGACTTCTAAATATGAACTACAAGGGTAGTACCTTTCAAAAGCTTTTGTTAGCTCTTTTCAATTTTTCTTGATGGTTTTTAACTAGTTAAAGTACCATGTCTTAGCAGGTTCTTCCAACGACAACTCGAAGATCTCCAACATTGTATCAATTGGTACCTTGGATGCTTTAATGACTAACACCTATGAATAGGCATGGTTATTTACATTTTGTGTTCTTGTGAACTTTAACAATTTAGGTATGCAAAACTTAATTGGTAGTTTATTGGGTTGCGAGCAAGCAATTCTTTAATATATGTTCCTTTCTCTAAACCTTTAGCACCTAGAGCTTTTTTATATTTTCTTCGTCTGTTTAGTAAAGTCATCGAATCAAGTACTTTCTTTCTTGATTTTCATAGCCTCATCAGGGACAACTGTGGTACCATCTATGTCCTTAGCAATTTTGTTCTCATTATATTCCTTCATCTCAAATAAATCATCATTGATCACCATAGACTTAGGGGCTTCCATGGGTGTTTTCCCCTTTTCATATACTGGTAGCTACATCTCCTTGTTTAAGATCTCATTAACCCATTTGTTCACTTCTTCAATAATCTTTTCTTCCATCTTGTGGTTGAAGTCAACCATTAGCCTCTCAAAAACTTTAGGTGGCATGTTTGGTTCCATGGTTAAACCTACCTTTTAACTCGACATCTTACCTTTCCTAGCAAGTTATTTGCCTCTTCTTTTCCACAAGGGTTTGGATGGAGCTATGATGGCTAGAATAAAAAGGTTATCAGTATGATGCATAAGCAAGTAATCTATACATGGATGCATGATATGCACATGGTATTTTGCACAAGACCCTTCCAACCTTATTCCTCCCACACATAAGGTCTAATGGCTCTTTCCTAGGTGGAGTCTTATTCTTACAAACAAGGGGTAGAGAATATATGTAATCACCTCGAACTAAGAAGAGTTAGAATCTTGACGGAACAATACAAAAGAACCTAACACAAAATAGGAATGTCTTTACATTAGTTATGGTTATGCATACATAAAAAATGAAGAAGCCCCTTATATAAAGAGGTGGGACATTTACATGGAAATCTTATACAAAGCGAAGAAAATGGAATACATAAATACTTATAGGTAGGGGATAGTTACATTAAAGGGAGATGGGATAAAAATTCATACTTACATTGGGGGGGAATCAAACCATGTTCTTTGAGGGTTCAGACTCTCCTTTGAAGAAAATGCAAACAAATGGGGTATCTTATTCCAAGGTACTATCAGTTCTACATATGCCTTATGGTTAAAAGGGTTGTTAACATTGATGGCTCCCATAAGCTTGAGGGGCGATTGCTATGATCCCTCATTCGATATACCTAAAGGTACTAAACTCATGAGTGATGAATCCTCCTCCCCATCTCCTAAGCTCGAATGGAGCTTAATTCTTGAGTTTAGAGAACCATCGATTGGTCTAAGAGCACTTAGTACTTGTGGTGAAATATGAAGACTGCATAAATGTAGTAGATTATATCGATAAAAAGTTTAAAACATTAAAAGTGAACTAGAGATTGAATGCGAAGTCAATTTTGAGTCTCTAATGGAGTCACCACTGTAAGCGCCTCGATTTTTATAGTTGAGTTCGAACGAGTGGAATCTTGCTTGCGACTTCTACCTTTTATCAATCATCAAGGATTGAGAGGACAACAAGTCATATATTTGTAATAACCCTTAGTCATGGCATGTGATTCAGATCAATGGGGGATCCTTGAGGTTTCACATTAGATAGAAGCCCATTTTCCAAAGTAGTGGTCAATGAGGGACCAAGGAGGGACAATACATTGGCATCATCCTTAAATGTAATGTGGAGTTACCACCCAACTTTGGTAGGGAAAAGAGTCTGGGGAAGGCAAATTTTGAACATACTCTAAATCAATTAAAAGGATCATTTCATCTTTATCCTATTAGAGATTAAGTTCAAAAATTGGGTATGGCTTAGAAAAAGGGTTAGGCACTCCCAAACTGTCAGATATTGGGATTCAGCCTTTGGGCATCTTTGTTTCAGTTTTATTATTTTAACTAAGTTATTGATTAGTCTAATTACCACCCTAAATATACATCTAAGTGCAATCCAATTAGACAAACCAAGTCATTAAACTAGGGGGAATGGGTCATGTACTCATGGTATGGTCTAAACATGCATCATCCATTCACACATAACATCCATAATAGGGGATGGGGATCATGCATCATTGTATAAGGTCTCATCATGCACTTTGACCATTTAATTAGGTCTCATCATGCACTTTAACCATTTAAGGCTAGTTAAAGGTGATGTAGTTATTACACTTTGATTAATTTGATTAGGTTTAAAAGTTGTCTTCCTTTATGATTAATTCCACACTCTAAGGACTAACTTATATTTAGTTTTGTAGGTTATAAGGGTCAATTAGTGCATATTTATGTTCATCCATTTAATTATATACATTATCCTTTATGTTTGATGATGCACCACCATCCTCGCGGCAAATACTTGGATTGAATGTTTTGAATGGACGCATACATGCTAGATATATGGTTAGGATCACCTTAAAATGAACTAAATAATTGATAAGGATAAAACTTGTAAATCTGAACTAAAGATATCCAAAGGTCAGACTCTAAAATTCGAATGGTTTGGAGTGTTTAACCTTTTTCCTATGTTGTACCTAATTTTTTAACCCAATGGAGTGCTTAACCTTTTTCCTATGTTGTTCCTAATTTTTTAACCCAGTCTTTAATAAGATGACGACATATTGGACCTTATGTTGACATATTATGACCAATTATCTTTTTCACTTGAAACTTTACCCAAACAAAAGTCGGATGATGACTCCATTTAAGTATTTAGGGTAATGCCAAAACATTACCTCTCCTTGGTCCTTTGTCAGCTACTTGATTTAAAATTGGCTTTTAACCATCACAAGGCCATGCTAGGGATTTGTTGTCCCTCAGTGCCTTATAAAGAGGGTTGAATAAGGCAATGACAACTATTAAAAATTAAAATTATTGAATAAGGTAATGACAAGTATTAAAAATTATAATTATTGAATAAGGCAATGGCAAGTATTAAAAATTAATATTAAGTGTGAAAAAGATGAAGAATCAAGACACGAGATTTATAGAGGTTTGGCACAACCGCCCTATGTCCTCTCCTTTAGCATCTCCACTAAAGCCTTCACTATCTTGATTGCTCAAAGTGCTATCAATAACCTTTACAAAAGTAAGTTTTCGGGCACTTACCAAGCCTTTACAAGTGATAGATTTTCAGGCTCTATCAACCTCTTAGAAGTAGATCACTAGGACTACTAACCTTAACCCAAAGTAGTTTTTAAGTACTACCTTAAACCTTTCACAAGATCTAGTATTCAAGGTTTTGCAACCTAAGATTTCCTCAACCTAAATACAACACTTTAAGAAGGAGGAAAAACTCTCTCTCTCAAGCAATAAAGACATAAAAAGTACTTCTTACAAAGTATGCTTGATGATGTTGAGAATGTGAAGATAATTTCTAGAAAGCCTATCGTTCAAACTTTGTGTTGAAGATAGCTCTTAAAGCTTTGAATAATTAACTTCTTTTAATTGCTAGATCACTTTTTGTTCACCTTTTTTATTATGAAAAGCTTCCACAATAGAATACTTGCTAACTGGAATAGTTTTTTTTTTTAGTTATGTTGAGAGTGGGTTCGTTTATACCATGAATAAAGAACTAGTCATTAGAGAGAAAGCTTTCACTTTACATTGCATCTTAGAATAAATAACGCCTATTAAGACAACCCCACGCCCTTGCAAAAGCATCATCCATCATTGATTTCACATAAATGAGTGGTTGTCAAGTAAAATACACTCTCAATAGTCATTGGCTATATTAAAATGCCCATTAAGACTAGCTATTAGAGAGACAAAGACTTATATAACTTTTTATTCAATGGCCACTGGATAAAAAATAATGATCGTTGCTTTTAAACTTTAATGCCCGTTGAAGGAAGGTCAATGCCTTTATTAGTTCTTATAAAGCATGAACTTAATGCTCGTTGGTAACACCCTCAATGTCTGTTGGCATATGAATTTCACTCATTAAGGGTCCAAAGCTTAAAGCTCAAATGAGAGCATTTGTCCAATGCTTATTGGTGAACTTCTAATGCCTATTGAAAGTGCTCAACACCTATTGAAATATTAAGTGTGCCTTGTTGGGGGTCTAGAGACTTTAGCTTAATTTAGAGAGCTTTTCAAATGCTTGTTGTCAAGGACCAATGCTGAATTTGGGTTTTAGCAAGTTTTGCTCACACTAAGGCACTTTGTCCAACTCCTATTATGAAACTACAATGCCTATTATAAGGGCAAGAACAACACCTATTATGAAGTTCAAAGTGCAAGACCGTGTTAGAGCAATTATCCAACCCCTATTAGGAATATAGGCAACACTTATTGGAAGGTCCATGGGTTATACTTAAGTTAAAGTGTTTCTCCAATACATGTTGTGATATCTTTAATACCTGCAGATAGGTCCTCAATGCCTATTGAATGAAGACAATAACCATTGGTTTATCAAGCTGAGTTTGCCTTGATCTTCACCCTCTAACACAGAGTTTTTCAAACATATTTTCTTTTTTAATCATCATAAACCAAGAAATTGATATACCTGCAAGTTTGAACATAAATAACTTGGACAATGATTAGTTTTTTATATGTTTATAATCATCAAACTAAGACTTGAAACCTTAAGGTTCAACATTCTCCTCTTTTTTTATGATGATAAATAGTCTAACAAAAGCAAAAAGTATATATATATATATATATATATATA